>CM061920.1:100731379-100832795 GCA_031002005.1 Vandiemenella viatica | reverse complement strand
TGAGTCTTATCTTCATTTATCTTCATTCCATTTTGACCAATCCCGCTAGACATTCTGGACCAGATCACCTTCCAGCTGTTTACAGTCTTCTCCCGTTTTGATCCTACTACATAAGAGTATCATTATGTCATCTGCAGACATCCTAACTTCTGACACAATAATTTAATTAGAATAACAAACAATAGTACTAAAACACTATCCTGTGGTACTCCTACTTCCATTTCCATTTCTTTGATACTGCATTTGTTGTCCTAGCGTTTGATTTCTACCTTTTAAGAGTTTCTTCTACCCAGCAAATCACCTTTTATCTTAATTGGCCACTCTGTCAAATTCCTAATTAGTGCCGCAATATCAATTTCATCTTCCTCGTCCATATCTTGCATATAGCCAACTATATGAGACTAGCATGAATATCCTTGTCTAAATCGATATTGTAGACCTGGAAACTACTTTCGTTCCTCAAAAGCCAGCTTTGCCCAGAAAGCAGAAGTTGTGAATGAAAATTAGGGAACATAAGTAAAAGGCTGCAATAAGGTAATATCTGAACAACTGTATGATGTTATTTCAGAGCACGTTTACGGGAGGAATCTCCTGTAGCTGCTATGACTATCACGACTTATCTGTTACTGATATTTATAACGCTTGTATTCAGCTTTATATTCAGTGTTGATAATCAGTTTATTTTTATACGCTAAAATGCAAGGTTAGTATTTACGTTATGTCCGTATAATCGTTACAGAGTTATTTAATAACTGGTAATCTTAATTTCTTGTGTCAGGTAAAATATTTATCAATTACTTGGTATAAAAAGTCGAATTGATGAACGTAATGTAATTGTTATACAAATAATAATGAACTAGATTTAAATAAAAAAGTAACAATTAAGTTAACTCCAATCCGAAGAGATAAATTTCTGTTGATTTAAAATGGTTTTGTGAATTGATATTTGGTAAAAGTGTGTATTCATTAATAAAATACGCTTTTTATTGACTATTTCACTACAACTAGCAAAGTAGGATGCCGTATACACGTAGATGAGTGCTTTTTGGTATTTAGTTAGCAGTTTACACATGTCAGGTTATTCGGCGTGTACTCCAGTCTTGTGTCCCGATTAAACTGAATGTCTTCCGAGGGCCTTCTAGAGATCCTGTAGCCTCTAAATTCGTTGGCATTTATTTGTACTTCGTGAGCAACTGCTCTTCTACAGTAGGAAAAGTCAGATTAATTACAACAGAAGAGGTACAGTTAAAAAAAAAAGAAACTTTTGGGTCTAACGAATTTGTTGCACAGCTGAATTTTCTGTTTGATTTGTTTTATTAAATACCAATGTCCACTTCTCTGCGGACCAAGTAAGATAACACAGGCATTGGAATCTGCATAGTAAGGATATAACGCACATAAATGTAATAGGTTTTGTTTTGTGAGAAGAATTTTATTTCCGTGGCAAGGTTTTTGAATATTAATAAAGTAGGTCTATGTTATGCTTCACAGAATGTTTGGCTGAAGATAAGGAACTGAAGCCGCAAGAGATAAAGAATGGAATAACTGTAGAGATATGTAAGTTTTCTCATTTGTTTCCACTTCAGAGGTTGATGATGCTCTTTCGCCATATGAAACACGGAGCTCCGACCCTAATAGGCAACATTACAGCTACAAATGTCTCTACATTTCACACTGTGTCGGTGCATATATTTCAGCGCGGTTAACCTCATTGGAATCGGAGGCTCTAGGCAGCCATTAGAATTAACTCGGAGCTCATGGCGGCGAAGCTCGTTTGATTAAATGGGCGCAGCATGTCGGAATGGCTGAAACACTTGCTGCAGCATTGTTGCAAGCGGGACGTGAGCTCAGCTGCGTCTCTATTAAGAGATCTATCATTCTAATAATGCGTAATGGTCAATGTCCTTTCACAAATAGTAGGTATTTCAAGAATGCTAGGAAATATGTTTAGTGGAAATTAATACTCAGTGTTTAATTAACTAATTTGGAACATTAAAAACTGTAAAATATAGTCACTAAGCGAATGTTTATGACTTTCGACCTATTCCCAACTGAAATAATAATTTTTAACAAATTTATTTATAATTCTATTCACAGAGGCTAACCATTCATTCATTTATTTACATTATAAATATTTACAACATCCAGAGCCATCATAATGGTTTCATTAAGCTTAGCTAAAGGTATTGGCCTCCTGGTATACGAAGTTGAGTGAACGAAACGAAGAAAGAACTCACAGGGGAACGTGCATAAACTACGTGGCTTGGTCTAAAGAGAGGGGGGAGGCCGAAGGGTTTCCGAAGCAGGCCACGTAGCTTTTCATTCGTATTATGTGTAGAGGCAAAAGCCACGTCGTGCTACATAGGGGTGAGGCGGGTGCACTGGAGGCCAAAATGGACCTACGTAGTTTATGGACGCTCCCCAACTGCCAAAAACCAATTAATGGAGAAGCATCACGACAATGATGTCAATGCATTCAAAAGAATCAAAGAGGAGAGAAATATTGAGTTTTTTCCGTACACATCCACTTAAAAACAAAAAAATAGTTCATTGCTATCGTATTCCACGTTTACATGTCTGTCCATTACTCCAGCACCTTTTTCTTTCTTTCTGTATTTTTTTTTTTTTTTTTTTAAGAAAACCGCTTTTTTGTGCCTAAAATCAACATTAAATTTAAGATCATGCCATCTTTTCATTTTCAGTTACTACTCCTCATTTTTCTACCAATATCCATACAGGCCACATAGCCTATCCGTGTCTTATCTAATTTTAGCAACAGAGCCTAATACGAGAGACAAGGACTGTTCAAAAAAGGAAACTACAATATTATAAGCACATTTACTGATAGGAAAATAAAATTTTGTAGTCACTGATTATAGGGATTTTATACATACAATAAAGTATGATCGAAACAAAACAAGTTCGGCCCCTAGAATAAGGATTTCTTTAAAAATATTAGTGTATTTATAAAATGGCAATGTATTCGTGATTTTCCAATGCGTACGTTATATTCACTCACACGACACATTGTTAAAACCCCCCATGCCCTAGGCCGGACTCTAACCGTCGACCCTGCAACGCGAAGTAGGCGCGCTACCCCTACGCTGCCGGGGTTGATTCCAAAGACAACTCCAGTTGATGCGCAGTAGCGGGACCAGTCCTGTATTTTCTCCTCCTCACAGCAGCTCCGTTGGTGCGTGTACCGATACTGCTGACCTCGACTTTAACCTCTGACGCCCATCTCTCACCCCACAGCGACAGACACCGCACATTTATCAGTTCTGTTGCAGCACAAGAAGTCCTGTGTTGCTTCCTGAGCCACAGTGTCAACCACATACGCAAGTAGCTCAACTTGATCAAAAATCTAGGTAGTTCAGAACATTACAGAATTACCTTTTAGGGTTAGTCGATAAATTAGTAAAGCAGTTGACAATACATTGGTTAAATTAGCTTTTTTTGTAATCATAACTGCCTCGATTTGATGAAATAAAATTATGGCCTGATTCCACACAATACCAACAATGATTCTGATTTTGTAAAGTTCAAAGTTGTGGTACATCCAGCCATGGCTGTATGATGTAATCTATGAAATAACAAATGTTTCAGACTTATTCATGAATGAGTTATGGATTATTCTTCGTGCACAGTTTGGGTTTGAATCTGTTTCAAATACTTCTTTATTGCATAGTATATTCAAAGAAATCATCTGACATTTTTATTTCATTATACTATCAGAAATTCAAATAGGCTTCTGACCAGAGACTGGAAATATAGAGGAAATAAATGACGTCGAAACGAAAGCTATATTATTTGAGAACGTTTTTCGTTTTCTTTTTTAAAGGTAAAGAGAGAATATTGTTTTCATATTGTATAGCTCAGCGTAAAAATTATAACGTTCTGAATGCCACCCACTAAAAAATTGCAAGAAATGTATTAAAATTTGAAAAGCGTAGGCGCGCATGATTGATAAGACGTGGATCGCAAAGCTTTGAACAAATGCCACGATTTCTCACTGATGACTACTTTTACATGTTGAAAAATACAGAAATATGGTTTGCAGCTTTCCAAATTGCAAGATTAAAGTTATATTAAAAACATAAATATAAAAAAAAAAACAATTGTTTTAAAGAATTTTTTTCCATTAAACTCTGGTTCCAACGGAAGATCGTCCCTGAGGAAGACATAGTATCTGAGATGGAGTGGATGATCAATATAAAACACTATAAATTAGATTAAGCGTCTAACTGCGTAAGATCGAACACGTTTCTTCAGCGGATATTTTAAAATGGTGCCAAGGTTTCAGGTAGAAGAAAATGTTGATCAATTGATATTAAACTTATAGAGAAAATTATTTGTTTATCTAGGAATCTTATGAATAACTAGCGCGTTCTTTAATAACTAAATTATTCGACATAACGAAAACGTTATGAGAAGTCAGAATTTCCGGCATATAGATTCTACATTTTATAGAATCGCCAAGTCTAAATACATGAAGCTAACACTTTAATGATGGAATTTACCGTCTTCAAAGTTGGTAGGAACTAAGGACTTGGAACGCGTGATGTCATTTTCTGATGTAGAACCATAGATGGTACTCGAAAGGCAGTATTGGTTTACTAAGGAGGCTGACCAACAGTGAATATTTTGTACATAAAAACATGGATTCAGAGGTGAGCTTCGAAAGAAAAAGTTAACTAGCTTGTTCACTCTTATTCAGACGAGGGACCAGTTCTTGATTAGTAATCGCACTGACGATAATTTCAGTAGACGTTAATTACCGGAAAGTTAATCCGACAGTTCCAGGATTCTAGTTCAGAGTAACTTTTGTCTAGTTGTGGTTGAGCACAGATGTTATTATATAGTTTATTGGCTGATATGGTTCTTACACACGAGATAAAAAAAAATGTGGCTGCAGTAATTTTAGCAGTTCTTGGAAATATTAATTAAAGGGGAATGTATGAGATGAGTGCGGTATTATCTGGTGCTCTGATGGGATTATGTCCCCTGTGTGCGGTGAATCAGCCCGTGTGTCGGGCGACCTTTACGTTTGTCCGTTGTGTCCTGTCGGTTCCAGGCAGCGATTTCACAGGGACGGACTGTGTGCTGAGCGTACACTCGCTACCTTGCGCTGCCAAGTGTGTCATGCATTATTGAGTGGACTCACGGTGATTGCGCTGCAGCCGCCCTCCCACCGACAATCAGCGACGGAGCGCGCCAATATGATCACTCACCCCCAGGGACCGCTCGTTCTCAGGGTGGGCGCCCCGCTGGCGCACTGCATCATACTGCGCTGTAACCGCCTCCATAACACCGCCGGAACAGCAATAGATCAAAGCGCGTCACGCCCTGCTGATTACTACAATGCACTGTTATTTCGGTGGCTTTAAAAATTCTTAAAAACAAACTGACGATATATGTTAATTGCTTTATCCAAGACAACAATGAAAATTTTTCGATTGATTTTGGGCCGTAAATTCTGTTGCATTAAAAGCGTACCGTCGCACTGGAAATTATAAACGAAATAAACAGATTTCATTTTTGTTTTGATGATATCATCAAATAGAAAACCCGGAAAATTCAAGACTTCTTAATATTAGAAAAGAAACTTTGTTGAAATAGATACCAGGAACGTTACAAACTGTTACAGTTTCGCAGTAGCAAAACACAAAGAATGTAATGTTTTATGAAAGAGGATATTGAAAAATTTATTATTAGAGGTGGCTCAGAAAAGAATGTAATGTTTGAATGTGGGAAGTGAATGGATCTCGTGGTAAAGTTTTTTTGCGACTGCAGCAAAAAGAAAAAAAATGCCTGAGAACAGTACAGCATTGTAAAAACTTGAGGAGAAAAAGTTTAAATTCAGAATATGAGTTATTTAGGGAAGCATCGCTAACGGCTACAGCAGATGCGGGAACGAAAATGAAGCTTTTTGCTTATTATGTTAGCTATGTGAGCTTAGCTACGGGGCGGAGCATGATAACAGAATTCCTTCTTCTTTGCTGCGTTTTAAGGAAAAGAAGAGTCATTAGTGAAAAGAAGAGACATGTCTCGCAGACGTCAACAATAAAGAGTGGGGCTAAGTAGTGCACAGGAGAACCACACCAGCCTTCACTTAATGCGTATGGCATAATTGGCCGGCATATTCTCCAGGGATCCGGCCGCCGAGTGACAGAGTTTACGATTCGCTGCGCATGCGCCTCTTGTCTCCGCTAACTGAACCCGGCAATCCTACCGGGTATGTGGGACCTACAGTTTAACGTGGATTCAGAACCACTGAAGCTTTCTGGCGTACTTCACATTACACAGCAAGCTGTACCAAACATGAAGATCTGGTTAAGGCCAATTGAAAACACCAGCAAATTCGACCTGGGATCCAGTTTAATCCTTTATCCACCGAATAACCTTATCTCTTTGTAGTGTTTAGAATCCGTCCATAGGAAACAATTGCCTTGTCATCTTTGTCGTGCTGTGATCTACTGTTCATACTTACTGAATGTACTTCTGAATGCGATCTGGATATTCACGAATTGTAAAACGAAATTAAAATTTTCAGAATATATTTATTGCTGATATTAAATCTAGGACAGTAATTAAGCGCTTGGCATTAAATATATATATATATTTTTTTTGATCCTTGTTTTGATAACCTGACACAAGTCAACGTGGCTGTTGTTAAGCATCAGCTTGCAGCACAGTAACTGACTTTCTTTATTGTTTGATGGAGATAATACTAATGATACTCTGTATGGCAAACTCTCTTGTCTCCGAAAAATTCTAACGGTACAGTAGCATTATGAAGGACTTTAATTAATTTATTTATTTGTGTAAACATTGTTTTGTTTACAGCAGTCAAATTCAAGAGTAATTAATTGAAACATCTGAAATACGTTCGTGGTATGAAACATGTTAAATTAAATTTCAATTTTTCTTCTTAATAATTCTCAAAACTATGACTTCAGAATTTATTTCTTTATAACATTTTAATTTGACAGACATCCATGTCAGGTTGATGTAGAATAATAAGCTAACTTTATTTTCTGCTGGTAAGTAAGTGTTCTCGCTCACTATTGTTTGTAATAATACTCACATAGTCATACTTAAGATTAAATTTTTGTCGAAAATTACTTTATCAGTTTCCACTTTAGGATAAATACAATTGATATCCTACCGCATTCTATACTTCAACAAGATCCAAGTAACGTTGTTACTAAACCTTTTCTGTGGCCTGTGATTACATTTCTTTGTGAAAACCAAACTATGTCTCAGTAAAATCTGCAGTGGTCGAGAAATTAAATTGCATTAGCTCAGTTGGCTGCGGCAACGTGATGGCGTCCGGTATTGACACGGGGTTAGCTAGCTCAAGTGCTGGAGGCGAAGACTTAGTAGGCGGGGTAAGAAAGGTAGTGGTACACAATCCCTGATCACTAGTTTGTGCTCCAAGGATCTGGACTAAATCCCAAACTTCTCTACAGTGCGTCATTGTTGATGGTGATTCGCCCGTGGGATGGGAAAGTTAAGCCTGGTGTGTCCTCTCGGTGTCTTTCAGAAAAGTAGGCATGAATGGGCCGGCACCGGATTTCATCCTCTCCTTTCTCAACCACAACACCTTCAACACTCACAGTCATCCACAGGTGCAACACTTACGGACACTGTCACAATGAAGAAGGCAACGGGAAACCTCCCCAGTTCATCTTCCCATGGAGGGGTAAGCATCTCTCAACGGTAACTGCCTATGCCCGGGAAAGGCGTTGATGGAAGAAGAAGAAGAATGCATCGTGTGATTAAATTAATGACTAGTAGAATTATTCAACCCCAGAATTAGGTTCTAGTTTACCGGGTGTATCCCATCTTTGAGAAGCGATCAGCAGTATAGTAGTAATTGAACGTATTTTGTGAACGTTGTGGAAAAGCTAGAGACAGATATATCGGAGTATTAAATCGTTTTAAAGATTAACTCTCAGCTTCTGCATAATTTTAAATTTCATACTATACAGTTTCTTTATAGTTGTAAGTTTTGGCCGTCGATTCTTCGTCCCTGAATGCGTCAATATGGTACGTTTCTACACTATTCGACGGTTCAATTAATACCGTACATATTTAAGTTGCTACACTAAACACGTTCATCCATCAATTAACACAATATCATATTTTTGTAAACAATTATCATTTTAATACACTTTACTTTTGAACACATTTCCTCTGATACAGGTTACTTAAATACGACTCATATACGCGGTCAGTGTTTTACTAAGATAAAAAATCGCTCCCTACCTCGGAAGAGCGGAATTCTGTGACGGGCCCACTAGTATTCCTGGAGGTAGAGCCCACGTCATCAGGCGGCGGCAGTGTTTATGGACTCAGGTGAGCGGCCCGCGAGGTGTTGTAGCGGTGATTGCGCCGTGTAGTGTCTGTGTGCGCTAATCCTGTTACCTGATTATATTTCACGCGGAACACTGGACCCGTATACGCACAGCCGCGGAGAAACGGCTACCTAAGCCTGTATTAGTGCGCAGTCCATCCAGCATCGGAGTGTATTAACTTTGAAGGGCCAGGAATTAATTCACGGGGAAGCTGCGCAACATAGAACAGTTTACAGCCGTGCAAGGCTCACCGGCGCCGCGTACTCACTTCTGGCAGCGAAGCGTAGCGCAGAAATTGCTGGGTACAAGCAGATGAAAAAATGTGCCGGCCCGAAGTTCAATCGTTCAATTACTTCCTTCTGAAATGTCTCAGCAAAATCCTCAGCGGGTAATGAACGACCTATAAGGGGAGACAATATCTATGATTAATCTTAAGAAATAAAGACGACTATATCTCAATTTACCAGAGTAGCAAAAACGCTTAACGATGTACTTAGGCAAATATCTCACGTAATAATATAAATTAATTCAGTTTTTCTTTAATCAATCATTAACAACATCAAAGTTTTCAACCTCCTGGCAAGATTCTAAGAATACTACCAAAACCAGATACAACAAATGAAAGATAATTCCTTCTTCACTCCTTGTCTAAATTTAACCCAAAAGCCATTTCTGGAGAGAAGGAACATCATATTATGTATTAGATCTATCCCGTGTACAGTTAGCTAGTCTTAGGGGTACTGAAACCTTTTTTCATGTTAAGTTTCGCGTTGTCTATATGCGCATGGTTAGCGGAGCACTAAATGACATTTATGCTCTACGTAAATTATTAATATTGGATTTGTTTAGTTTTCATGCTAATAATTATTGGTGAGGTTGTTATTGCCACATTTTGTCGATGTAATTGTTTGATTTTTGCAATATTTTGATGTGAACTTAAAGTGTACAGGCTGTGTGGAAAAAATAAGAGTGCAAAAAATTTATCATGCCATAAAAAAGAAATAATTAAAAATCTAAATCTATTTAAAAGTAACTTTCAAAGCAAAGTTTTACTTCCTTAAGTGCTTACTTGTTGTGTTGTTTACCACGGCTCAAGTGCATTAAATTGTAGCTTAAAACCATCCAGCAAACTAAAGAAGCTGGGAGGTACAGGCATGTGTTCCACTCAGTAAATCACTTTCCGTTTATTTGAAGTGGTATCCTTTGTTAAATCAAGAGTTCGAGAACAAATATATGAACATACGAATAAATCTTAGATTGCATATTGCTAGCAGGAATCTAGTACACATAGCGTATCCTAAAACATTAGGGATGGGACAGTTAAAGGGTTTATAACAATGTCTGTGGGACTCCATTCATTCAAGCAGAAATCATATTTGTGAGATAAATCATTAAGTTCAATAACGTACTCTTCATTATCATTGCCAGGAAGAGTCTCGTCTCATTTTATCAAAACGGAAAAAGGGATGAAGAGGAAATGGTGGATATTCAATAAATTTACTTCCTAAGGCAATGGACATATGTACCAGCGCACTAAACTTGAACATATGGGACGATTCGGGTCATATTTGTTTTTGTAATATGATACAAGATATAGAGCGTTATCTTTTTTTTACAAATGATATGTTACTTTCTGTTTCCTTCTGACTAATTCACACCTTAGAAACAACGTGACTCGAGAAACAACGTTTAGAGCTTAAATATATTATACCCTTAGATGCCTTTAATTGTGCGAGTGGAAAAAATGTAACACTGAAGATTAAGGTTCAATTTTTTTTATGTTAAACTGGAAAATAAAATCGAATTAGATTCGGAAATAACATTACAGTTGTAATAGTTATTAACAAGAAATCTTTTAATAAGCCAATCACCAGACTCAGTAACAATTATTTCGATGCTGAATGTAGCGAAAAATTCTGTCTGCTTAACATTTGAGTTAAAAGCACGTTTTCACATTATTGCTTGTTAAAGTAATAGCATTAACCATTATTGTCAGTAGAGCCAAACGCTAAGCGGATTATCGGAGAAAATATGCTAATTTCAAAACCCACACCCTTCAGCAGTTAAGTTCAATTTAAATTCCCGCAACAACGGCAAGCGCAACATAAAAAGACGTTTTTTTCCTCGAAAATTTTATTCTGTTTTTTGTCAAGTAAGCATTACTCTTAATATATTGGTAGCGGTTTTCACAGTCTGTCATAATAATCCATCTGATTAAAAATTACATATTTTGATACTCGCAAATAAATAATTCATACTGTATGAGTATATAATGCTAATATTTTCTCTCTCTAATATTATAACAGTATTATCTTCTTTTCAGATTATTTAGGACTTACGGATCATGTAACAGAATTTGAATTTTGCTGAAAGGCCTACAGACCAGTGAAAGTATAATTTATAATTAATCCATGGAGTGCACTACAAATGAAGCCATCAAAATGCGTCACACGTGAGTTCAAGTGCAAATTTTCGATATTTTTTTATGTTTTAACGTTTTACACTTCTGCAAAACCAGCACATGTATGCAACGCATGCTAAAATCAACAGAGGTCTGGAATAGGCATTTTATAAGAAGTGGTCGAGTTATGGTTTTAACTATTGCAACTGTTGTACAGGTATACAGATATTTTGATGCGTGATTGCACATTCAAACCTGACATTAGCATTCTTATTGCCGTCCAGCATATTTGTTATCTAAATAGTATGGAAATTAGAAAATATTTGTACTAATTTCCATTTCGAAGCAACTGCATATTATTTACTTACATTGACTACACGGCTTGCGCTGATCCTCCTATGCAGAGGTAAGAATTTAAGAACTTTATCCGATACGATGGGAAATACTCGAACAGGCTGAAGCGATCTTGGAACATTATTTAATTGTTTATTCCTGTTACAAATACCACAAACCAAATAGATTACAACTAGATAATGGAACAACTACTCTAAAATTAATACTATGCCTGTCCCCGAAATAAAATTCCAACTGATGCAAAGGGACAACATCAAAACAAAAAATATTATTTTTCTACACATCATTTATTAATAGGTCCTACATATTATATGGAGAATGTTTTAACTATATTATATGTGTAAGCTTTTTAAGTTGAAAGACTGTTAAGGTGCTAACAGGATGTAGACGCGCTCTGAAGTCCAAACAACACCAGCAGACCACTACTACGAACCTAACCTTTTCTCCGCTGTTCCCCATGGTCCGGATTTCATGTATAGATAAGAGAACTGTGAGAGCCACCCAGTTTGTTGCAGTCTGTAGCTGGCAGACTGGGATAACTCAAGTGTCAACATCGCTGTGTGGAACGCGTAGTGTGCTCGGCGTGCCGAGTTTGTTCGGACATTTTGCTATTTTTTATAAAGAGGATGCAGACTCTAAGCTTATTTCATATATTATTAATGACTTTGGCGGCGGCTGTGTTGTTCACATATGGATATAAAAGAAGGACAAAGTGAAGTTCGGCACCTTCAGGACTACTCTGCCGAATAACATCTAACGAGCTGACGAGCTTAGACCTACCGATAACCTATAATAGTTTATAACATCTCAATTCGTGTGTACTGCGAAGATGGCTGGAATTTAGAACTAGCTGTTTTAAGCGCACAGTGAGGTAATTAGGAACTAAGCAACTCTCCTCGAAGATTGTGAAGATAAGTTTGGAGGGTTATGAGAAAAATATTTCGATCTCTTATGGTGTAGCAGGAGGAGCTTAAAGAAGTTTGACTGTTGGGTATGTAAGAACCAAGTTATTATCCGTACGCATATCGAAACTCGCAATCCGCCATAATTAAGTGTGTAGTGATTATCTGATAACGAATGGTGATATCGTGGTCAAGCAGTGACTTACTGCCTTTTGCTCGAGATACGAATTACGAAGAAGAACTAATCTCATGGTGAAATTTAAGACATAACTTAAACATACGGCATAACTGATTGGAGCAAGAAAAAAACTTCTTAAAAACAAAATAAATACGAACTACCTTCCACGTAGCTATTTTATGCGTGAGATAAACCATTAGTGGCTCAGCGTCGATGTTATTTCGTTAAAAAATTTTGCCGATAGTTTAAGCGCACAGTGAAACTGTTTAGGAATGTGCCACAATGAAATCTAATATTTCACGGGTCGGTGGTTAAGGCTAAATGGGACTCATAAAATAATTCTAATACAGGCTACCGGAAAACACTGATTTCGGAGAAAGGAACATGACCATATACCATCTTTTACATTTTCTTTATTTCTTAAATATGTTGTTAATACGTGATCATAAATGCTGAAAAGACTATTCAATATATAATTTTAATCGAGAAATTCGTCACATATGTTGTCGTCAACTTGATTTCTATGAAGTGTTAAACCAGACTCCATGGCCGAGCAGTCATGCTCGGACCGGGCATTGGAGAGTACGTGCATTCAAATCATCTAGATATCGGTTTTCCATGGTTTGCCAAAATTACTCAAAGTGAATGTTGGAATTGGTTCCTTCAGAAGGCCATGGCCAAATTTCTTCCTGTTGGTTGTCCCCCATGGTCTCCAGCCCTAATCGCCTCGATGTCAACCAGCCTTAATGCCTGAAGCAAAAAAAGTTGAAGCGTTAACCATTATTTTAGTATACGCATATCTAAATAAACTACACGAACTGTTATGTAAATATAGAAGGTCCATAATTTTGAGAAAAATATGCCTTTGCTTGGGTGAGGGTGTTTTCACTCCAGGTGCTAATGTACTAAATACCAAATCAAGTATTTAGTGCAGTACGTTATGGTTTTTATACAGCAAATTCCTTTGAAAACGAATTATGATTATAGCATCTGACAGACGAACAAAATATGTTACTTACAACTAGTTATTATTATTATTAATTTTAATTCCAATGGAGCCAATGCTCCGGTGGCAATTTCCCTAGTCTCTCATTACCCCTTTTATATTTAATAACTTTCTTTTGTAATTGGAGTGTTAAATTCTTCCTTTTTTCCTTTTCCAAATTACAAATTTTAATTTTAAATTCCTTAAGAGTTTTTGCTAATTTATTCATCTACCCACTTGGTAATTTCTTCCAATCCATGACACCCTTGATAACAAAAGAAAACTTTCTCACTCTCTTATGCATGAAATCGAGCGAACGCTAGTGGTCATGGTTGCCTCTCCCCTTCCATGCATTATTCCTAATTAATTGACCAATATCCCTCGAAGCACCATCAACAACATATACACTGAACTATCTTCACCATCCTCCTTTCCTCCAATGACTCCCAATCTAGCTCCTTTATAATATCAGTTACTGACTGGGTCCTTCGATAAATTGCACAAACAAAACAAGGTTTTTTGAACACCCTCCAACTCCTGTATTTGATAACCAAAATGTGTGTCCCAAACTACACCACCATATTTACCAACGATCTGACCAAAGTTTTGTAGCTCAGTTCCCGAATTTCTCTGGTACATTCTCTAATCACCTTCTTACGGTAAATGAAGGATTTTGTAAACTTTTCCTACCACCTGCCCAATGTGCTCTGCCCAGTTGAGTTTCTTGTCAATCGTTACGCCAAGATACACTCCTGGAAATTGAAATAAGAACACCGTGAATTCATTGTTCCAGGAATGGGAAACTTTATATACACATTCTTGGGGTCAGATACTACACATGATCACACAGACAGAACCATAGGCACATAGACACAGGCAACAGAGCATGCACAATGTCGGCACTAGTACCGTGTATATCCTCCTTTCGCAGCAATCCAGGTTGCAATTCTCCCATGGAGACGATCGTAGAGGTGCTGGATGTAGTCCTGTGGAACGGCATGCGAAGCCATTTCCACCTGGCACCTCAGCTGGACCAGCGTTCGTGCTGGACGTGCAGACCGCGTGAGACGACATTTCATCCAGTCCCAAACATGCTCAATGGGGGACAGATCCGGAGATCTTGCTGGCCAGGGTAGTTGACTTACACCTTCTAGAGCATGTTGGGTCGCACGGGATACATGTGGTCGTGCATTGTCGTGTTGGAACAGCATGTTTCCTTGCCGGTCTAGGAATGGTAGAACGATGGGTTCGATGACGGTTTGAATGTACCGTGCACTGTTCAGTGTCCCTTCGACGATCACCAGAGGTGTACGGCCAGTGATGCCGGGTGTTGGCCCTGTGTGCCTCGGTCGTATGCAGTCCTGATTGTGGCGCTCACCTGCACGGCGCCAAACACGCATACGACCATCATTGGCAGCAAGGCAGAAGCGACTCTCATCACTGAAGACGACACGTCTCCATTCGTCCCTCCATACACGCCTGTCGCGACACCACTGGAGGCGGGCTGCACGATGTTGGGGCGTGAGCGGAAGACGACCTTACGGTGCGCGGGACCGTAGCCCAGCTTCATGGAGACGGTTGCGAATGGTCCTCTCTGATACCCCAGGAGCAACAGTGTCCCTGATTTGCCGGGAAGTGGCGGTGCGGTCCCCTACGGCACTGCGTAGGATGCGACGGTCTTGGCGTGCGTCCGTGCGTCGCTGCTGTCCGGACCCAGGTCGACGGGCACGCGCACCTTCCGCCGACCACTGGCGATAACATCGATGTACTGTGGAGACCTCGCGCCCCACATGTTGAGCAATTCGGCGGTACGTCCACCCGGCCTCCCGCATGCCCACTATACGCCCTCGCTCAAAGTCCGTCAACTGCACATACGGTTCACGTACACGCTGTCGCGGCATGCTACCAGTGTTAAAGACTGAGATGGAGCTCCGTATGCCACGGCAAACTGGCTGACACTGACTGCGGCGGTGCCCAACAGCTGCGCAGCTAGCGCCCTTCGACGGCCAACACTGCTGTTCCTGGTGTGTCCGCCGTGCCGTGCGTTTGATCATTGCTTGTACAGCCCTCTCGTAGTGTCCGGAACAAGTATGGTGGGTCTTACACACCGGCGTAAATGTGTTCTTATTTGAATTTCCAGGAGTGTATTAACACTTCAATCCTTCGACAAACAATGCTGGCTCCCCCTATAATCATAATTAACCTTTAGTTTTTTATCGGTGTACCTAATAAGCTGACTCTTCTTGGTATTTATCTTCATTCCATGCTGACATACCCAGTTAGATATTCTATCCAGGTCACCCTGCAGCTGTTCACAGTCTTCACCTGTTTTGATCCTATTGTACACCATTAAATCATCTGCAAAAAACCTAAATTCTGACCGTAACAAATCAACACAGTCATTCATTAAAATAATGATTAGCAACGGTCCCAATAAACTGCCCTGTGGCACTCCTATATTTACTTCCACCTCTTTTGATAATGTATTTCTGGCTTTTAAGAATATATCTATCCAGCAAGTAACTTTTTCATGCAATCCAATAGATTACTGTTTTCATTTTGTTCACATTACACGCACTGACAGAAGGTCAGAATATCTTAGCAACGGTTTCTCGATACGATAAATTAGTTAAAAAAGACATCATGTAAGGCGAAATCCATTTTAAAAATAATAATAATTATTTTGCTAGTATAAATGCTTGTTGTTTGTAATTAAGAGAAGCGATCATCAAATAATAGGAGCTCAGTAAAACTTGTTAAATGAAAAGTATTATTTTTACTTATGGCTTTACGCTTCATCGACGTCGAGGTTATTAGAGGCGAGATGGGACTGGGACAAGGAATGGGAAGGAATTCGGCCATGACCTCTTGGAGGAAGCAACTCCGCATACAGGTACGTCTGGAGTGATTTGGTATTCTATACTTCTTCTAGTGTCGATGATAGCATCTACAGTGATTTGGTGAAACCATTGAAAACCCAACTGTGGATGCTCGGACGATGATTCGAACCGGCGTCCTCCCGAATGCGAGGCCAGAGCGTTAACCGCTCTCCCACTATATTTGGTTTTAAATAAAAAAAATTATTTATTAATGCCCTATATTCATAAAAACATTGCAATCAAAATCTACCTGCGAGAATAGATAGTTTTCAAATGTTATAAACAGGGATTGTAATACTTGTTCATCTCAAACAACCATTTGCAAAAGCCTTTTAGTTGGGTAATTTACTCGATAATCTACATAACCAGGTGCCCGTGACGGGGTAGAAAACCAAATTGCAGTAATATGTAAAAGAATTTTTTGTCTCGTTTGATACAGTAATTTCAGTAATTGGATGAACTTGATCACAACAAACACGCAACATCTGTCAACTCTTGTTGATTGAGTGTATGCTGCCATCTGGAAAGGCAATCTGGAAAGGCAATTTTGACCTGTAAGGCTTCACGAGCAAACTTAAATTCAAAGCTAACAGTACGGTCTCACAAGAAATCGCTAGTTCCACGGGTAACATAGTTTGCTTTCTGTGGAGGCCTGCGAACTTTCCCTCTCGTGCTAAGTAGATATTATCCTTGGGTCGGTGCTCCTGGCTATACTCAAACATCCCGCGACCTGCAGGCGGATGTTTATTAGCACCGACCAACTACCCTGATGTTGACGAAGCTCAAAATCTGAATACGCGGTGTTGCTTAGCAATCGAAACGATCACTAGGTAAAATATTATTTTCAGTTGGAGTTGTATTTTCATAAAGATAACAATGTATTCTACAGGTGTAAGAAAATGTAAGTTAAACCAGCGGTACACCGTGAATATTTCGTTGCTACCATACGTCGGGAAAGGGTCTTGATCTTAAGCGCATAAGATCTGTTATTACTTTATTATACACTTAAATCAAATATACCGTTCTGTATTAAAACCACGTGAACAATCATTTTAATGACTAATTCTCAACTTTAAGTTCATTGGAAGCAGTGATTTAAATGTATTTTAACATTCCTTTTCAATTAATTTGTCCTGAAAAATAATTTTTAATTCGGTATTTTGTAATAAATTCATTTTAATCATTTCTAACTGTATGTTCTCATTGAGTATGAGAATAAGCTCCTGCCCTCACCTGATTAGATGTTACTTTTATGCTTGTTATTCAGAGCAAGTGGCGTACAACAAATTCACTAATTTGGATCAAATGAACAATATGCAAATTCAGAAATAGCAGCCAGCTATTATAACAAAAGTGAATTATTTCTGGCTACAAATATCAATTTAGTATACTAGGTTCTTCAATTCTGACATCATCAGTGGTCTGCTCTAAATAAAGTTTCCACATGCCTGCTCTCCTGTCTTCAGCCTTTCTGTTCATGTCCATGTAGTTTTCATTTCCCTTGAAGTTATCTATGATCTTGTACTTTCTTCTTCCTCTCACTCTCCTCCAACAAACTAGTCCTTCCAAGGCGTCTCGTATCATGGATTCCCTTCTCAACAAGTGTCCCATTCAGTTCTACTGCCTTTCTTTTCCCTATGTCTTGCAGTAGTTTCCGCCTCTTACCAACCCTTTCCTACAGTTCAACATTACTCACTTTTTCCAACCATCTTATCGTCTCCGTTCTCCTCCACATCACCATCTCAAACGCTTGTATCCGTTTCTCATCCTTTAGTCTCAATGTTCACGGCTCTGCCCCATAAAGTGCCATACTCCACACGAAACATCTGCGTTTTCCTCAGTGCTTCATCTACTTTTCTGCTTGTAATCTCCTCTTCCTACTAAATGCTTCTTTCACTCCAGCAATACGAGTTTTTACCTCTTGGAGGAGTCTAAGGTCCTGAGTGTTTTTAATTCCAAGATATTTGACGGTTCTTAATAGGCTGATATTAACTTTATCCTATTTTAATATTTACCAGTTTTCTTCCTTTACCATACTCTTTGTTTTTGCTGTATTCAATATCATTCAATACTCTACTATAGTGGTATTGATTTCCGTACATATTACAGATGCAACATAAGATATCGTGCTAAGTGGAAGAGAAAATCAAATGCATCAGAGTTAATTAAAAAATGGAGGAAAAGATAGACGAATTGATTGTCTAAGATATATTTCACTTTGTCAATTTTTTCCGATATACACCAGTCTTAATATAATGTCTTTATTTGGTAGCTTACTGCTCGTCGATGACAAGCTATTTACAACCTATGTATTATTTTAGTTAGATTCCAACATTAACACGTTCTAACGTTTTGGAGCAAAGATGAGGGTTCAGTTTTTAAATGGCTACGTTTCCTTAACCCCTTCGATGCTGCGTCTATGACATCTTCAATCCTGTGAAGATACTCTAGCAAGATAGTAAAATTACTATAGGATGATGCAGTGACCTTCAAGTTCTAGATTATTTGCATTTTATGCGGTCTTCTCAAAACTGGTTTGCAGTAGACACTTAAAATATTCGTAGAGCAGTTTTCTCAGTAAGAAAACAAATGTCTTAGTCACTGTATATATTACAACCCGGTCGTATACAAAAAGCAATGTGTTCTCCTTCCTAAACTGCTATTTTTAGACATATTCTACGCCACAGGTCTGATGCAGTCTGGATATATATGTCTTTAAAGGTGTTGGAAATAAGCAGCATTCTTAATATAATCCTTTTGTAGTTTTGAAAATTGTAGAAACGCTTTTAGTTTACACTCATGACAACAGCAAAAGTTAAAATCACTTCAACTGTATGTTTCAGCAATAGCACCTTAGCGTAAAATTTCGAATAATTTAACTGTGGATGCTGTTGAGATAGTTATTACAGTTAAAGTGGATCTTTCCGATTTAATCAATTTTCAATCTCATCCTGACAGTCCGCCTTAAAAGAAACACGTTTTCATTTCACAACCTCCTTCTTTATTAAATACTTTCTTCTTCTATGGCATATATCCTCCTCTCGACCCTTGATTTTAAAACACTACCACACTGAAATTAATAAAATGTGGACCAATTATGTATTCTGTTTAATGTTTTATTCCATCTTATCAACAAACTTTTTTTATTATTATTATTTTCATTCCTAGGGCTGCTGGAGGGTCTCGCGAATCCTTTCCAGCCGAATAGCTTAAAGGGGCGGGAAGGGGGATGGAAGTCGGGCCGTGGCTTGGTAGGGAACCATTCCAGCATTCGCCCTGAGTGACTGTGAAAAACTACGGAAAACTACAGTAAGGATAGCCTGGCCGGATTGGACCACCAGCATTATTCAATGATCGGTAGTAAGGATAAACGAACTTTTTTTTTTTTTTTTTTTTTTTTTTACAATTTCATTCCTCCCAGCAGAAGGCTGGGAGGCGGGCTGCTGGAGAGTCATAGGGGACTCTTTTCAGCCAATCTACTACTACGGGGAGGGAAGGGGGATGGAAGGTCGGCCGTGGCCTTGTAGGGAACCATCCCAGCATTCGCCTAAGTGTCTGAGGGAAACCACGGAAAACCTCAGACAGGATGGCCGAACCGAGTTTAACCCCGGTCCTCCCGAATGATAGGTAGGAGGCCAGAGAATCTCAAAATATATCAAATTTGTACTTAATAAACGACTGTGAGAAATATTTGCTGTTGAGCTGCAAACTTGGTATTGATGCAACAGGACACTGAACATATTTTCGTGTGTGTAATTTAGGTCTTCCAACTTAGTTATTATAGCATTATGCTGTGTGATCTATTAATGTGCGATCCATTTAAAGTGAAAACCATGAATGTAAGGACATGTCATGAGAAAATAATAGTTTCTTTGGTATATGTTCAATTGCTGACAATCTGACACGGTTTGTTTAGCTGCAAGAAAGTATGAGCCCCTTTATAAGATATTATGCCCATTGATCATTACGCTGCGCAGCTGTGGTATACACCTCCACGCATCCTCCAGTGCGAATTGAATCCTCGCCGCATCCTGTGATTGCAGTTTCCTGTAATGATCTGCTTGATGATGGCACAGCTCTCAATTTCCGCCTCGGAGATAGGAGCGCCACCAACGAAGTAACAGGACACACAGTACCGAAAAGCATAAGGACTGTCACACTCACTTTCCATTCCTCGCAAATACTGTTATCTGTCGAGGAAAAGCTATTTTCATCGAAAAAAAATTATTCGTTCATTTGTAAAAATTCTGATAAAAGTTTGGAGCTGTTTATTTTGGACTGGAAGTCTAGTTTTTATGGAACACTTGCAACTGGAAAAAAATACTCTAGCGCCTAAAGAATAAAAATGAGATATTCTGTCCTTCACATTTTTCTTAACGCAGACTACACACAACGTGTTGAAGGTAACAACAGCGCAGAATTACTACGGTATATTTGCGGAACCGTTTCAACATACATTAAGTAGCAGAATGTTTATGCTGATAACAAGATGAAGTCTGCGATTGGGAGTTTAGCCAAATTTAATATTAGGTCTACTACCTTTTTCACAACTTATAGCACTTTGAAATCTTTATCAATATCTACCACAGATCCTAAATACAATTTGGAGAATGACGTGTTTAAAGTATATACTTGATTTCCATGCTTGCAGGTCGGTCACATCTGTCTTCTGCTTCTTTGCATATAGTAATTAAACGTAATTTTCAAATAGTTCTTAATTACAGAGTACGCTCGTGCGATATATGGAGGAAAAAAGCGAAATACAACATAACGAAATACACTCAAGTAAATAAAAAAAACCTGAGCATTTATTGTCATCCCAAACATTGTGTTATTACTTATGACAGTAAACTATTAGTAAATACGTACATACATCGTACTTTCGTCCAGTCTAATACCATAGGTTTTAAGGGTTCTAATGCTGTCACAAAACTGCACAAACTTCGTTGACCAGTCTCCAAAAAATTTTCTAGAAGAAAAGAGGGAAATAAATTGTTGTACTTTGTATCCATTTCGTTCATTTTCGTCAAGAAACAACCTTTTTTTTTTTTTTTTACCGTAGATGAAGCCTAAGCAATACACGATATTACTGTTGCCGAACTAGCTAATATTTGGAGCCGCATACTGTTATTTGAGTACCACTATACAATATTAAAGTGTTGCACTCGCATGATCTGGAGAAAAGCAGTAAAGAATTTAATATTGAAAATTATTTGTTTTTTCAGATAATACTTAAACAAAAATTCAAAAATCAGTATGGTCAATGAAATATTTACAACACTAATTTTTTAAAATTATAATCCTTTTATGAATATTAGTATGACTTATTGGAATAATTCTGCATCATTGATCACCGTCAGCGTTTGAAATATGTGTGCAACATTTTTGTGAACTTACCGTCTGGCGCAAAATAAGTGCATCCAAACAGTGAGGTCTGTCCGAATACATTTAAATTTCAAATTACGTGGTACAATGAATACGAACGCAGCTTGCGCCATGCACGAGAGAAAAGCCTTCTCGAATTCCCTAGAGAGTCATCTGACATTATTTCCGGTTTGCTTGTAGCTTCTGGCCACATTCTTCTACGCCATTAAAAGATACTTTTCTGCTAACTGTGTTATTATGCTTACTCGCTTTTTCGATGAGTGTTGACGGCTATGCTGATCCGACAAATGTTCTATCGGCACAGATTTGGGGATCTAGCTTGCCACAGGAGTACCTCAACATCAAAGAGACAGTTCGTATAGACAGATGTAACGGTTAGCGTTCTGACCTCGCATTCGGGAGGACGGCGGTTCGAATCCCCATCCGGGCATCCAGATTTGAGTTTTCCATGGTTTCCCAAATCACTCCAGGCAAATTCCGGGATGCTCCTTCAAAAGCCCATGCCCGAATTCCTTCCCATTCCTTGCACCCCATCCTTTCCCGTCTCTAAAGACCTCGCTGTTAAGAGACGTTAAGCAGTAAAAAAAAAAAAAAAAAAAAAAAAGTAGAGACAATCATCTGGAGAGTACCTTCATTGTCCTTTTGAAACATGGCACCACGATAATGTTGCATGAAAGGTAACACATACCGTTGCGACGTCGGAGACCTGATGACTTCCCACACCATGACGCCAGGAATGACCCCGTTGTGACTCTCCAAAATGTTGGAAGAATGGGACCTCTCCCCAGGTCACCATCATACTCGCCGACGATGGTCATTTTAGGTAGTGGGGAACCGCAATTCATCATTGAACACAACGCGACGCCATTAACTGTCTTCAGTGATTCTGCACTACCTGCGATGATCATATTCATCACTGAAATAACATCACATACTCTTCTCCATTTCTGGAAGCTTCACTTTTTGTGTCAGGCATTGTAGTTCTAGAATGGTAAACTTTTTTTTGGAATAAGACCATTGCCTTTACAACAAGTTACTCTCTTGCTGCCATTTACACCTCATCCTTGCACCAGTAATAACACACAAAGAGTAAAACATTCTGATAGTAAGAGACTTTGCAAAAAATGTTTTTGGTATCTCCTACAGTATGCTCTACATCTAAGAATTACATATCATATAATTTTCAGCGATAAAAACAATTAAGGCGGCAGAAAAAATTATCTAAGTGCGATGCTCCCTCTAATTTATGAAACATTGGATGTCCTGCCTACTAACGTAAGATTAACAGTTGGAAATTTAGTTAAACAAAACTGCTTTATTATGAGTAATTATTCCTGTTCTATAATGCTGCCTAATTTCTCGATATTGAGTGTAGTTCTGGGAATTCTCGTTTTCAATTAATAAAAAAGAAACTAAGTCTTTTGATTTATACTCAGTTACAATATCCAACAGAACAAATATACTGTATTACGTTACAACTGTCGCAAATATGCACGATTTCATTTCCGTGTTTTGCATTCAAAAAAATATCGTCAGAGCATTTATCAACTATCTGTCAACATGAAATTCATTTCCTCAAAGTGATGACAAAAAGAGCTTGTTATCCGTAACATGAAAGTTACATAAAATTCTTGTGTAAAGTGTCGTAGTGACCAATAAAATATAATTTTACATATGGTCGATTTTTTCGTAGCCAGCCGCAAGAAATTGATGTGCAGTTGATTCAGATTTATTACCGGTAACTGAATGCAGATATTCCACATAAAAAACCTTACAGGCCATGTAGCTACGTGTAACGGTACTCGGTGAAAATGTTCGACCATTTATTGGAATTCTGTAAACGAACGATCTGGCGGCTAAGTTATATGATTGAAAAACGTAGCTGTGCAGCTACTGCTGCTGTAAAAAGCTAGATCAAGCATTTCGTTAAAGTGAAATGCTTGATGCGTAAAAGACTGCCCCCGGGAGAGCTGTGTCGAAACTATAGAGCGCGTACTGGGAAATATAAGAACAGAAAAAAATCGATAGGTCACTTTCGTACCGCAAACACCTGGAAAATATTGCTGGAAAAATCAAGCCCAGAGTAAATATAGTAAGGAAAATAGCGGGCACTTCCCAAGGAACGACCGCTGGCCTTATTTATTTTGTCGCCGAAAGATAGAGGTCTCTAACCGGAGGCATGGGAGGGCAAAGAGGTGGTGCGATGGCATGTCGGGGGTGGTGCGGGGTGCGAAGTACCTTCGGCGCCCTTGTGGCGTGGTAAGAGAAACCATGCGAAGCCCTAATCTATACATTGTTATAAGGATTGTGGATGTTATTCCGTGATCGATCCCCCTGGCTTGGCTTCTAGTGATTTCCAACATCTGTGCCCCGAAGATCATACGCTAAGTGGCTTTAGTCCATCAGTGGTAGAAGGTAAATGACCGGCTAGATATATATATTTTTTTTTTACTGCTTTACATCTCTCAACAGCGAGGTCTTTAGAGACGGGAAAGGATGGGGGCAAGGATGGGGGCAAGGAATGGGAAGGAATTCGGCCATGGCCTTTTGAAGGAAGCATCCCGGCATTTGCCTGGAGTGATTTTGGGAAACCATGGAAAACCCAAATCTGGATGCCCGGAGAGGGATTCGAACCGCCGTCCTCCCGAATGCGAGGCCAGAACGCTAGCCGTTATACCGCCACGCTCGGTGCTAGATATCCGTTTATGGGCTGAGCTGCAGATTCTTCTACTAGCACGCCTTCAATCAAGTAAACCATCTGCTGTAAGGCCACCCAGCTGTGTCCACACTTTATATGGAATGGAAATGGAGCACATCGTGGAAAAGTTTCCCACCAGATGGTTGCTGGATGGACTGTCTGTTTCTACTTTGCTACCGCTGGCATAATCTAATGCAGAGACTCCCTCAACGTCACTCTGCAGCTGTTATAATATGCTTAATGAATGTGTTTTAAATATTTATGTTGTAAATCATAAGGAAATGTGTATATGAGAAATAATAATAACAAAGGAATGGACCGCAAAGATATTCTGTAACACCAAAACAAGGTTTCATTTTGTATCTTGCTTAAGGTAGAATAATTGATTTCGTGTTTATGGAATCTTTTAACCGACATATCCATGACATTCATATATTTAATTAACTGCTATCTAATCATTACCTCTGTACCACATACTTTGTTGTGTCGCTTGCTATGAGTGATAAGTTTGCAGTTTTCATATTATTTTCGCACCGCTCGTACGTCAGTATGGTGTTCAACGAGAGGAAAACATTGTTACAAAATTAATTATATTCAGACTCGTCTAGGTGAATTCTTCATTTATTGAAGACCTACTCTAGAAAAGATTGTGGCAGTAACCACCACAATTTCCTAGCTGCAGAATTAAAATAGAAACTACGTAACAATCAACTAAGTGTTATATCGATAAAAGTAGCATGGAAATTACTACAATACCTTCATAAACGGAAAATCTAGATTGAACTGAAAAATATTTAGACACCTTAAAGGAGCGGACAGTATCTGGAAACATACCAAACGCACAAAAAAAAAGAAGAATCACAAAGATCACCAAAGAAACACGGATGTCCATGTAACTATTGAAGGAAATGTTTTAAAAAATTACTAATAAACGATGAAATAATTTGAAGATACTACGAAATAAACAGTATTGTCAAGCAAAATGTATAACTCACAAAAAAGTTTTCCAATAAAATGTAAACACAATCTAGCTCAAAAAGATTAAACTTGGGATAGGCTTTATGGAAAGTGGAATGTTACAAGACATCTCTTACGTCAACGCTCTGTAATAAAAAATGAATATGACACTTTCTCATGAAGCAGAAATAAGAAAGACACAGAGAATATTACGGAAAATTATTCAAGATGAATACAGTGTTGGCACAAAAGCAGTTTCGGAGAACACAGAAAGGAATAATGAAATACTAGAAGATACAGTTCACATAGCCATAAAAAAACTGAAACCCTTCAAACAAGTAGGAAAAGACTTCATCGTCTTCGAAATAACAGTTAGGCTTGCAGATACGACAACAGCAAGCTTGCACAGAATTTACCAAAGAATCAAGAATGCCAACTGAAAAAAAATGCACCATACCAAAAGTATGGTAAATACTTTTAGGTTTGATAACAAATATTCACTTTTATCATAATCACCGATTTTATACTTCAGCTGACCAGGTGCAGTGATGAAAAAGGCTCTCCCACAATTTGTTGTCTTGCCACAACTTCTCTTCCAACATCTTTTCCATTTTTCAAAACTGCGAATCAAAATATAATATCGTTTGAAAAATAATTTACCTAATCATCAACCAATGATATTAAATCCACGTTTACATTAAGCGAATAATAATTTATAAATAGCATATTTTAGTTGCTACATTTGTATACAGCTTTTAGGTATGTACACAGCAGATTAGTAACGGTGTATTTCCCCATCAGGTCCCCTAGGCTACAATATATTTACAACATAAAACACTTTCAGTTTGATTACATGGTGACCTCGATTTTAAGAATTAAAAATGAAGTACTCACGATTTTTGGAAGAAATAACAATAACAACAGGTATTATATGTATCGCGCTTCAGTAACCAGTGAAACTAGATTTCTAAATAGAATTCTGCCAGGCATGTGTAGCTTTATGCCACAAATAAATGTTAAATCTCATTTCTGTAGCTTTCAAATCTTCTGTGCTAGTTAACAATTTCCCCAGAAAATACACACTGAGCGGGGAATGGGAATATGCAGAGTTACCATTTTACTTGGGCAGAATTAAGTTTTCAATAAGTGAATGCGTGTATTATTAGCTTGTCATCAACGAATACAAATATGAAGTTAGTGCAATTGTTATCACACATATTTTTACCTTTGGATTCGACATAATAGTAGTGCTTTGTTTTTTTTTTTTTTTAAGTTTTACTGATATCTCTACAACAATTAGTGCACTTAGATTCCCGTAAGAAAAACATGATTACAACAGTATGAAAATAAAAGTCACCATTAAGATAAGCGAAGCAAAAGGAAAGGAAATGAAGTTTTAAAAAGCGAAGGAGGTTTGCTTCTTTATAAGAACAATGATCATCCTCCTCGGAAGACTTAAAGCCGCAAACAATAAAGCGAGGCTGCAAAAATCAAACTTTTTAACATTTTCATGGAAGACCCAACACATAATACACAGCATCAGCGATCTGCAAGTAGCAGACGATTTATTTTTCTTGTGGTAATTGATTATAAAGTCTAATCAACTGGGGAAAGTAGAAGCACAAGTACAATATGTGATGGCTTAAAGAAAACGATGTAAACTATTTCCGTTCGCAATCCATGGTTTTATTTTTTTTAAATCGAAATAAATAAATTTAGAACATAGTTAATTAGGTATATCGTTGGTTCTTTAACACTAATCTGTGATGTTTAGGACACGAGAAGAAGATGGCATCTATGAAGAAATGTGAAAAAGCGTTAATAGTGAATATTGTATCTACACACATTACAGTGCTGCCAACAACTGTAGGCGCTAATTTTATTTTTAAACTGCTTTAATATAGCTGGTATAGCGGTAGTATAAACCGTGTCACGGCCATTTCATGATTTTCCAACTTATTAATTCTCACACGATGTGAGCATACATAACTACAAACGGGTTGTAATGAAACAAATAGCTAGCGAGACGAAAATCACGCCACCAGTCGGCGCTGACGTCGCTGCTCTCGCAGCACGGTCTGGCAGTCACAAAGCGTGTGGCGACAAATTAGAGCAGTGAGTCATCAGCGATACCGCGCACAGCCATAGCTTTACATCAACTACACAGTGCAAAGCGAAGAGTCAGTCCACTCTATATGACAGACAGGGCGGAATGTCGAAGCGATTAAAAAAATCAGTTTTTCACTTATGAGAACCTTTGGCAGTCAAGGTTTTGGTCGTTTCTCCTTTCTTTTTCTCGTGACAAAATTAAATGGAAATATGGCAATTTCATAAATATAATTGGAATAAAGGAAATGAAATGAATACGACTCTTTTTTAAAAAAAAAAAAAAAAAAAAGAGAACACTAGCTGAGGTAGATTGATGTGTTTTTTTGGATTTTGTTTTCCGTTATTCGCGATATTTTATTACAGACCGATTGTGTTACCACTCACATACAACGTCACAATTGTCCAATGATATTGGTAAGTATATGCAGTGAAACGACGAAGGTCGCATAATACCAAGGTGCAAATATTCCAAATGGTGGTCGCGCAGTGGCAGAAAACACATATAAATGTGCCTTTCAGTGCCGGGGTTGTCGTTTGAACTCATGTGAGTCGTATGAAAGGTTTACGCCCGCACGACATGTAACGCGGAATGGTAGTTGGCGCTATACATAAGGGAATTCCATTTCGAAAATTGTTCGTGAATTCATTCCACAGTGTCTAGTGTGTGTATTGAATCTGTAATTCCCTCATTCCCTGGACAACTCAGTGGCCTACTTCGTCTGCACCGAGGAATCGGTGTTTGCAGACAGGCATCGCGCTACGTTAAGAACAGCAACACTCAATGTGAGACATACGACAGCCATGTTGGTGCGCACAGTGCAGCGAAGTTTAGTGATGACATTATATGGTTGCAGAAGGCGAGTGCCTCGCCTAAGGAAAAGTCAATCGCTTCACCGCGTCCCCTGGGCTCGTGAGCATATCGGTTGGACCCTAGATGACTGGAAAAGGGTTGCGTCGTCTGATGAGTCATGGTTCCAGTTGGTAAGAGCTGGTGGTAGGATTCGACTGAGGTGGATACCCAACGAGGCTACGGAACCAGATTGTCGAGAAGGCAACGTGCTAGCTGATGGAGGCCCCATCCTGCTGTGGATTGTGTTTTACATAGTCCATAACCACTCCACACGAATGTAGGGAGGATTAACTTAAAAGTACATCGCCCAGTTCATTCCAATTCCTTGTCTTCCCTGACCTCGACATCGAACCGTAAACCCATAAGGGGGAAAAAAAAATATTATTACCAATTGTAAGAGTTTATTTTGGTATAACGCGCCTCTTAGATAGTTTTAAGGAAATTTCCGTCTTTCGTTTCCAAGACACATTGTTTATACATTGGTACGAAACATAGAATTCTTATATAAGGAGAATCAAATACCACGTAAAATTCGAGAGGCGGCACGGGTTACAGATGATGGGAAGGTGTATAACATATTGGAACCATAAGTAGAAAAGGCATTGAAGGAGATGAAAAATATGAAGGCAAGCAGAATCGATGATTTGCAGGCAGAAGTGTTAAAGATTTTCGGAAACAGAGGAAGGAGAGGGATAATAATGAACCTTGGAAGTTCAGTCACTGAGGACTTGAGATGCCACCAAGAGGTAAAAATTGGTATTGCTGTAGTGAAGGAAGCGTATGATAGGAAGAGACCGTTATTAACTAAAAAAAAAAAAAAAAAAAAAAAAAAAAGACAACGCACTGAGGAAAAGATCTGGCAAATGTTTTGTAGGCAGTGTGTCTCTTTATGTGGCAGAGACGTGCAAATTGAGGCGAGAAGATGAAAAATGGATAGAAGCGTTTGAGATGTGGAAGTGGAGGAGAATGGAAAGGATAATCTGGATAGAAAAAGTGGCTTACGTCGGAGTGCTGGAAAGGGTTGGTAACTAGAGGAAACTATTCCAAATCATAAAATAAAAAAGGAGAAACTAATGGGACACTTGCTGAGAGGGGAGTGCTTGATAAAAGACAAGACGCCTTAGAAAGACTAGTTTTTGGGAGGTGTAAGATCGCAGATAACATCAAAAGAAACTGAAACTATGAGGACACGTAGAGAAGGGCAGAAGACAGGAGAGAATGGAGACCAACCTGTCTTAGGACAGAACATTAATGAGGATGTAGGTGTGTTCCTATGCTCGCTGTACAAATGTATAGCTATTACAGTAATCTAAAAATATGCACCATTTTTTGCTTATTAGCGTTACTTATTAACAACTGAATTTAGTTATGGAGCTGCACTCAATTTATCATTTCAGATGCGCTTGCAAGGTATTTACATTCGGTGGAGATGTTTTCGCTGTATTCTATATCCCTACTATTGTAAATTTGAAAAATGAATCACCAAAATATCGAATTAAAAATATGTGTTGCGTTTAAATTAACATGTTAAATATTAGTTCTTTTTATAAAATTATCAAAAATTGTTTTTTTTTTTTTTTTTTTTTTTTTTTTTTTTTTTTTTGCGCGCGCGGAACCTTACATATATACAGGCTAAGTAGTAGTTTACGTCACTCTCTGCTAAATCAGGAACCCACCAATGAATGTCCCGTCAAAATTGGTTCACACACTAAATATATTCCATACAAATTACTTATATTTGTTAATACCTGAAACATGTGTCATATTTTAGAATATTCCGGTTAATTATAGCACATTTTTTAGTGCGAATTCATTTCGTAGTAGGTTCTTTGCCAAAATGAATTGAGAATTAGGATGGTCTTCACTAATTACCGAAGAAATTGCTGTCAGTTAAAATATTATACCAGTTAATGCTTGAACTGCTCGGAATATGTCGTAAAGATGCAGCCATACGCATATATTTCAAACGATTATCCTATACGAATTTCTCATGTAACAAAGCGGTCTTGTGGCTCAGTTGGTTTAAAGCCCAGCTGGAGAATGGAAGAGCTCGTTTTTGAGGGCTTCAAAACTGTCTTTTACCTCTGGCAAAGCTTTGTATTATTCACATGAAGTATGCCAGGATAATCCGTGGTTCAAATTCTACTTGAAACTGTGGTTCCCTTTACCCAGTAGGCTTAGCGGGTTAAGTTAAGGTAGGCGCTACAGAGACGCTTGCTCGGCAGATCAAAGCTCCGTCATTCGGCGGCTGAACATCCCTTCCAGGTCTCCATGGCAATAATGCCATACGCATTCACTTTTTTTCCCTTCGTGTAGCAGATTGATTCTGAACGAGCGATAATCAATAGCTGGTGAAACAACCATTATGCAAAATAAGTTTCAATAGTAAAACAAATTCTTATGCCCCATCCTTTGGACAAATTCTGTCTCAACACGATCTTATTTTGTATCATCAATCTGTCAGATGCTCTTCTCCATCTTGAACTGCGCTCATCGTATGTACATACCCTGCAGAGGTACGTATGTTGGTCATGGGCCTTGGAAGGATATTGGTCGAAGAATTTGGAATAGTGCATGGAAGGAGAAAGATGACCATGACCAAAAGATGACGCTTGATTTCATGCATAAAAAGGGGGTGGGAAAATTTTCTTTTAAGTGTAAGGGTGTCAGGGATTGGAACAAATTACCAAGTAAAGTAATGAATAATTTACTAAAAGCGCTGAAGGAATTTTAAATAAAATTCGTAAATCATAAAAGTAGATGGGGGACGAATTTAACTATCAAATTATATAAGATAAGTAAAAAAATAAAAGAAGAGTAATTAGACAACTAAGGGAATTACCACATAAGCGTGTGCTCCATCGCAATTAAATTAATAATTAAAATAATTAATTTTCATTTTGCACTACATATTTTGCTACTTTTTTTATAATTCTCCACTTCGAACGCTACTTTCATTAACTAATTACCTAATCTCAGACTCTTAAAATGTAGCTAAGTAACCTGTCTCTTTTTTTCTGTGAGAAATTTCCTGGAACTCTTTACCTCCCGCATCGTTTACAAAATATTTTACCCGTTGACCTAATAACGTATCACGCTAAGAATGCTTCACTTATCCTTTTTTTTTTTTTTTGTATTTCTAAAGTGCAATGTTCATTTCCATAAAGCTTCCACGAGGTATTATTTTAAAAAGTTCTTTTTGATGCCAGATATGATCCAAGAAAATATTTGCCTTAGTTTCGCTAGAGCTAATGTACTTTCGAGAATATTTTTACTTTTAGTTGCAGCTGTACGTAAATATATGGCAATATGCTATTTCTTGCGTCTCCATGTTGTTGGTCTTGCTTTGGTATATACTTAGTCCAAAACCTCTCCTAATTTTAATGAGAAGTTTATGCGCAGGGTGAAATTGTTTCCAATTTTCTTAAAGAACGGTGGGAGACAGCTAGCCAATCATTTCAAGATATTCGCCAGACGGTCGCCGACAAACGCACAGACAATTAAACCAATGTGTAAAAAGGTGAAGGAAACCCGTATTCGGCGAAAGGCCCCACCATAAAACAATTTGTCATGCCCACTCGTCGGAGTGTCGCCTGGATAAAAGGGAGGCATGTTCTGGCCTGAACGCGGTGTATTGTCTCTAGACGCCTCGGGCTTTCCGGACGGCGCGGCGCCACTGAAGATATATTACTTTATTGGAGACAAGCCGCGACCTGTAAAAACATTGAGGACTGTTGTGATCAGATTTTGAAGAAAAACGCGGCTTTCCAAGGATTCCGCACCTACGATAAACAAGAAGTGCACAGCCGGTGTATGAAAAGGTTCGCGGCAAGCAACTCAGACGTTTTTTAATCGGTTTCATGTGAACCTGCGAATCAACGAGAGAGAAAACTTTGGTGTACTCCACTGTTGGTCGACGAGACATGCCCGAGAGTGGAGGACTTTGGAGTGTAGTGTCTACACGAGCAAACTACCACCTTAGTGTCTATCTTCTGTTAGGCCACCGACACGAACTGCACATCTCGAGCTGGGCTAACGGGGTGGAGCGGTGTCAGCAATGAGCTTACTCGGTGAAGGGCAACGGAATAGGCGCTAATGACCCCGACGTCGACGCGCCCTAAAACAACAACAACAACAACAACATATCACTCTAACCGGAGGAAGACCGCAAAAAGAATCAGTCTGTGAGATTTTCAAATTTATAATATCTAAATGATTGGTTTGTCGAAAAATTCAATATTTTTGCGAACCCAGTTTAATCCTTTGGTACACTCTGAGACATATAATCTTGTGGAGCACAGTAGAAATCACATTTCATCAGATACAATAATCCCAAGTAGTTTTTCGCTAGCACCAAACAAGATGTTTATAAAATTTAAGACATTATCGCTCCATCTAAGAGATAGTTATATAATTTTTTGAGTAATTAATTTGTATTCTCAGTCGAACGTGTTAACAGCACACAATATTTAGCAAATAAAAAATTACTGTTTGTTCCTCATTATTTCGTTATACCACATTTAGATTATCCTTCAGTTCTTTATTCCTTTTTCTTTAAAGCGGTTAAATTGTTTGTAAAACTAGACTAGAAATTGGATATTTCCTCCCAATGCAACATGAGCATTTTAGATATTTGTATACCAGCGCTATTGAAAATAAACGACTGCAACTTTTAGCACGTAGAGGTAGACTCCGAAAACAATGATAGAAGAAATCCAGGTAACTCACTTTTTTTTCGAAATTTAATTGCTGTTACAGCTCGAGTCAAGTTGGATCTGAACAAAATCCATGCTGTAAAAAATTTTAAAATAGAGGGTAAAAGCTGATGTTTTCTTTTCTAAATTATTTTAATAACTGACCTATTTTCTTTATTTTAGTTGTTCCATATTATACCGGCTTCAGAATCCGAGAGTGGGCTCAAGTATACACAAATATGACCTCATGTCACCCCGTCTCGGCTCGCCAGCGGTCAGTTCTGAGCCGGCAAATTCGATCACAGATCAAAGAACGCGAGCTAATGACAGTACGTGTTTTGCTTTCACAGAGGACGTACGTCTGTAAAACATGAAGATGGGTCATACAGTAGAGTGCTCAAAGAAAAAAATTATCTCAGTTTTCATGAGTTTTCTGGTGGCTTAGTGGTTAAGGCTTGTTTCCAAGAAGTTCGGGGTCTGGTTACTGGTTCAAATCCCGGTGAGGCCAGGACCTTTTATAAGTTCTGTTTGATCATACGAACCACGCCAGGAAGTTCCATGGCTAGAATCCTACGTTAATCTGTAGGTCCAACAACGGCAGAGGCGAATTTTTGCAATGGATTTACGCCTTTTCGACGTTAATGTCATTAGGGGCGGTAAAGTGCTTGGGACAAGGAACAGGAAGATATTCGGCCATGCCTTTTTAAAGCAATCATCGCAGCATTCGCCTGGAGTTATTTGCAGAAACCTTGGAACACACAAATTTGGATGGTCTGATGGTGATTCAAACCCGCGTCCTCCCGAACGCGATGCCTGAGGGTTACCAATGCGGAATGTGCGCAAATCGAAACTCTGTCACGAAGACGACCGAAAATTTTCGGGATTTTTCGGCCTATTACTCTACACGCGTTTACTTTATCTCAATTGACCTTCCTTAAAACAATTTTGAAGATGCCCATCACAGGAAGATAGTTTGTCCTGACTTCAAAACAGCTCCACACAACAGATACAACATTTTTTGATAATTGACAAAATCTTCTGTATAAATTACAAAATAAAAAGAAGAATTCCTGAAAGATTGAAGAATAAACATCTTATGATGAAGAAGTATTCGAAATAAAATAGAAATTTTTTACCAGTTTTTAATGCAACATTTGATTTAATTATAGTGGCTACGAGGTGAAATTAAATGTGTTTAATTCCTAGAATTATTTAATTTGTTATAGTGAGTGTAAATTTTACATTTTTTTGTTTATAATAACATCAAAATGTTTGTTATGATAATATAAGTCTAGTTTTTATTTTGCTGGTAAAAATAGAGGGACGATAGAAAATGTAGATAATAATTGGCTTGCGTTGTATTGGGGAGGAGAAGACGATTAAGCACCCCATAACATGAACTTTGCAAGAGGCGGTCCTACAATAACAACTCATAAACTATATAAACGTAACAGTACTATCTAGACTCGTAATAAGAATAAAGGGAAAAATGCTAGACGCTGCGTGAAATTTCATCAGAATGGAAAATCTAAGGTATCTCTACAGCGTTTTGGCTTCAGATGGCACTACACCACAGATAGACAAAGATAAAAAATGCCAAATTTAAGAGAAAGTACATTATAACTCCATATATATGTAAAGAACACCTGTAGCTTCGGAAATAGTAGTATACTGAATTTCACCACAAAATGTTTGTGTTCAAAAATTGATACATATGCTAGTTATATGTTCTAGTTTTTTGATACTTTACAAAAGCATTTACTCAACTTTTTATGTTATCAGAAATTGTTTATATGTAAATTCTTATATATATATATAAAAATAGACGTGTGTTTTCATATATTTCACTTTTCAACCACCACTACCAAGCACAGATCACTGGTCTTTGTGTGTGGAAGTAGCACGGAGTTTCCTGTCGTGCACAACGTTGGCCGAACGTCGATAGCTGTGGGGATGTGGGAGATATGATGATTAAAGTTGGCCAATGCAGGGCGTTTTCATATTTCGACCAAAAATTTGTGTCTTCTTATACTTCTCTTTCCTGCCACAACTACATAGCATAGACCATTGGTGTTTGTGTGTGGTAGTAGAATCGTATCTCCTGTCGTTCACTATGGTTGTTAGCTATGGGGGTAGGTAGCTATGGGGGTGTGGGAGATATGGGGGTTGAAAGTGGTCGACCTGCGGCAATTTCATATTTCTGACAAAGACGCATGTGTCATGGTGTATCACTTTTCAGCGAAAACTATCTATCACAGATCACTGGCGTTTGTGTGTGGTAGTAACACAGAGTCACCAATCGATCACAACGTTGGCCGAATTTCAGTAACTGTGGGAGTGTAGGAGATATGGTGGTTGAAAGTGGTAGATCAAGGATATTTTCGTATTTCATCAAAAGACATGTGTGTCCGTAAATTTTACTTTGCTGCCTGAACTACATAGCGCAGATGACTGGTATTTGTGTGTGGTAATAGCTTCGCGTCTCCCATCGTGCACTATGGTTGTTAGATGTCGATAGCTGTCAATACAAATTCTTTACAAAGATGAACGAAGTCGTGGGTACCAGCTGGTTTTATATAACAGCTTCATCCCAGTATGGAACACATTTTTTGCTCTTAGTTGGAAGTGTGTTTTGGATGTATACATTTATGTAAGACTCGTAAAATTCTGTTTCTCGATCCAACAGATTTTGTATTTACTGTTTTTTTCTCTTGTCTCTTCATATGAGGACCCTGATTATTCACGATAACAAAAAGAAGTTTTTTTTGTTGAAAAAGCAGCTGCAACATGAGTGGTAGAATTGCGTTAGAATCTGCATGATGTATACTAGTATTTTCTTTGGTAATAATTATTTAATCAGTGCGTAACTGCCTATCCCAATACTGGACATCGGATAATAAACAATTGCAGTAACCTGAAAAAACTTCGCTTCTTGATATATGAACGTTTCTCTGCGGAAATGCAAGTAGATTGAGATTGTTTTACGAGAGTAGATTGAATGTACTCATTTTATATCTTCTCACGTGGAAAAAGAATCTTTGTTCCCACAATACTTGACAATATTACGTAAATTAGGACCTGACAGCAATGAAATCAGTGAACATCAAACTAAAACATGCCGTTAAAGAACTTTTGTTTTTTGTCCCCCCCTCCCCCTCCCCTCATGATGTACGCTCGTTAAGGAAAGGTAGGAGATTCGGACATGGTCTTTTGATGTAATCATCTAGGCCTTTGCCTTGATTGATCTATAAAAAAGATAGAAAACTAAAATTTAGATGGGCGGACGAGGAACTGAACCGGAGGCCTCCAGAAAGCTAGGCCTGACTGTTACTGGCCTCCAGTCGGGCTCGGTATCGTTGTCTGGTAGCGTTTGATCTAGTTAATTACCATTCACTGTCTGCCCTCGCAGCAAAGGAATATTTCTTGTTTTGAAGGCTAATCCTCAGCTGATAAGATTTCCTCCAGGTAAATTCACGGTAGTTTTATTGAATCACCACTAGATATATGTTAGCCGGCCTCCGTAGAGTAGGGACTAGAGTGCTAGCTCCACGTGCGGAAGGTCGCCGGTTCGAGTCCAGCAGGCTTAAGTGCTGTGTGTCGAAGTGAAGCTCTATGAACATCTAAATTACCAGACGAATTTGGTTTGTAGTAATTTCATATTTCACTGAGATTCAGAAACTTAAAAAATTCATAAGATGGAAGACAAATTTTACTGAAATATTTTCACTCTCCCTAAGCCCTCTTTTTTATTCTAGCACGGGAAGGAATTTACAATCTTTGCGTCAACTTTACCTGTATTCAATCTTCTACTTAAAAAATAATGAATGACTCCTGAATATGTGCGGTCATAGCAATCAACTCGTGAAACACCTGGAAATTATTATGGTTCTACTTAGACAAACATATTCATCCTTCAAACGAAAATTTTAATAATGCTGGAAAGCTCTGGTCTTATTAGGAAGATAGTTAACGGCGTTGTAACTACATGTTTCACGGTGGACTGACTTAAAATAATGAACCCAATCAGCAGCTGCTGTCATTAACGGTTTTCATCTCTGTCAAATGTGGAGTATCAGAAGTTGCTTAGAACCTCTCGAAAAATTGTAAAATCAATTTACATCTTCAGATTTTGTTAATATATGTATAAGATGTCCCTGACCGTATGTGACTGTGTTAAATGTCGATCAAAAAGTGATTTCTGAAAGGTTTAGACATAAATCTCTTGAACGATTTAATATAATATCCTCATAATTAGTAGTAATATGAATGAAATCGAAAACATTACCTCATAGAAATTGGTAGGATCACCTAAAGAAAAGGATGACAGTAAAGTGAAATATGGTTCTTTAGTGTCAGACATTGGACACTCAAGGCACATAAAATATCAATGTAAGATATTCCTATGTCCATTTACAGCGGATTTCTGAAATCAATTATTAGGGAATCCCTATTAGTAATCAAACCAATACTGATGATGTAGCTTAGTACATCCGACTATAATATGATAATGACTGTCTAATATGATACATAGAATACGCTATGAATCAATTTCAAGGGACAAATTATTAACTGCGGAGATATAACGTTCGCAGAAGAACACTACTCTAATTAGCAAGTACTGTTAAAAATTACTCTTTAGATACATTATCTCCAATTAAAACATTCCTTTGTGTTAGTACAAAGAAACAGATTTTTCTTCGCTATTCCCTATAAATTATGTAGCTTCATATGTCATTCATCTTCTACATATAGAGATTAGAACACCTGTGTTTAAAGATCAATTATTTCCTTTCCAGAAATATTCTCAATTGCAGAGAATAAGTCCCAATAAAGTAGGTAAGTCTGGTAATAGCAGTAGGTATATGACAAAATTTCTAACAGATTTTGCCTTACATTCTATATCTGCAACTACTGACACTGCATGTAGAAAAAAGTGCCTAGTAGCTGCAATCAAATTCCGTAAGCAATCACCTTAATAAAGCGAAAAAAACGAATTGAGCAAAACGATGTGTCATTATAGAATTTGTAATTAATTAAAAGTAGATAAACAATAATGAAGGAATGTAACATAATTAAAAATTGGTATTAAGTTTTTGCTGAAGTAGAAACTTTGCAATCATTACTCGTAAACTTTCAGATATTTGTTTTTGGTAGTTCTTGGAGGAATAAGATGCCAGTTTTTGTATCGACGTGGTATTGATATTGTTAAATCAGTATATGCAATAGCGAACGCAAAGAGTATTGACAACCACTTTCTCAAACTTTAAATAAACTTTAATTACATTTTCGCTGATGAATGGTTTCTAACAAATATTTCCTGATATATTACATTCTTTCTAAGGGTAGTTACGTTATCGTAGTTAGCCATGCTTATTTCAGTTTTATCCTACCTTGGGGGTTAACGCTGACGCAGACCTTGTATTCGCGAGGACGCGGGATCAAATCCCAATCCAGTCATCCAGATTTAGGTTTTGCATGTTTTCTCGAAGTCAATCCAACAGAATGCTTGGATGGCTCCTTCAAAAGGCCATTGACGAAATTATCACTGTTCCCTAATTTATCCCTTTTCCGTCGCTAATGGTCTCAATGTAGACGAGGCGTAAAGCATTAATCACATTTATTTTCATTTACATTCAGTTCCACTGTCAAGAATTGTCCTGAACAGTTGGACAATCAAGAATGTGAGGCACTAATGATTTATTTAAGTTTTTAATTCCATCAAGTTGTATTTTTTTTTTTAAGTATTTGTAACCGTAGAAGATAAAATGGTGCCGAAATTCTAGTTTCCATTATGTCCTACAACACATTGAAATGCGTCAAACCTCATGCGCGTAGCAAAGATAATACGCAGAGACAGGTTTCTCTGGATTAATGGAAGTTTTGCGCCCGAAGAGACTTTCAGCTAACGTTAATGGTGATTGACAAAAAGCTCTAAAGCTCTCGAGTGGAGCCTTTAACTTTAGAGGAGACTAAAAAGTAATGCACAAAACCACGTGTACTATGTGATGAATATCGTATGAAAACACAAAAAGACTTTTCTGTACGTAGTTTGATTGCAGCTAGATGGTTTGATTTTATGATTTAATTTTATGTATGCAGATCAACATTCATTTTAGAAAATAGATTCATTCTATGAATTATTAACTAGTAAATATAAGCAAATTCAAAGATACAATTGAAATCTTACGAAAGATTTGTGCATTATATGCGACAACAGCAGCACCTGTCAAATAAACTTCAAAAAGGATTGAAATCTTACGCAATGTTTATGAATGGTGTGCATATTACGAAACGAAAATATTTGAAATGAGCATCACAGAGAAAAATACCTTAGACCTGATGAAAGATATACATTCTGAATAAGAATAAAATTGTGTGTGCTTGCCTATATCCATAGTTGGGTGAGAGATATGTTTAAAAAATTTGGTCTGATTTATTTGTCGATAATAAACATTTCAGCAACACGTCTATTGTCAAGGGAGTAAGCTCATTCACCTGGAAAGCACGCCAGCTTATACATTAAAATTCTCGGTTGCAATTGAAAATTCATTTGCATACTAAATCGTCCCCTTTTCTTACATTTAAAAGCAGAGATACGGAGACCTCTGCAGTCACTAAATGAGAACTTAATAACGCGGTTCATAAAATGACAGAATCCGCTTTTAATTTGGAGTGATTATCGCGTTTCATGACGTATAAACTGACACATGCTGTCGCGTAGAAACATACTTCTCTCCTAATATTTGCTAAACTTAAAGCGTATAGCGACAGACTGATCAACTACACAAAACAACTATTGTTTTATCTTTCTGCTATTTTGAAATCCGTTTTAAGCCAGCAGATACTTTCTTCTTCCATGGGCACAACGAGTTGATTAATTATATATTCGTAGATGACGGATGTAGCGAATTTTCCATAGTCAATAAGGAGTTGTTGAATAAGTATGAGATAAAGTGTATATATAATACTCTCTCGGGACTTAATTTGCAGCTGGAACTACGTCGATACAACAACGAAATTAGATTACAATTGGTCGACGATATAACTTCCATAACACAATCGTTACTTACTAACAACAGGGTCGTTGTGGTAACCGGTTAATGGATATTTAAAAATGATAACCTGGTAATACTGAATGATGTGTTTCCGGTAAGGATAAGGCCAACGACCAATCATTTACCGATTTTTGTTAGTGAATGATAACGCTCTGGTCTCGAACTTTCTAGGACTGACATCCGAATCCCGAGTCCCAAACTTACAAAATCAGTATGGATCTGACTCTTATCGTGCGAATTGTTCGTCCTGAAATACGCTTATACAAGAGAGGCCTTAGATGGATGTTACGAATTAATTCTGTGGTTATACTGCGTCTAACGTTATCCAGGAAATTAAATAAAATGAAAGTAAACGTTTTTTTGCGAACGCACAGATACTTTGCTTTCTGTAGCAAACTGAAAACGAAAAATTTTCAATTTTTTGTCAGATTGTTATTACGACTTGAATTTTTTTACATATTGTTTCCATGATTTTTAAATTTATGACTAATTAGTTGAAGATTATTCTGTTTATGTTTCAAGAACCGACAAACAAAAAGCAAAAAACATAACTCATTTCTGGAATGGACTCAATTTTTAACACTGCAAGCACAGTTTCTCTGCACTAAAATGAATGAATAAATAAGTGGAAAGTCAATCTCTAGAAACACTAATGAATCTCGGTCTACATTTTACTGTACTAAACAAACAGCTACACTATCTTGTTGTTCTGTGTTTAAAATTGTTTTGAGCAGGAAATATATTTTCATCCCTTGTTGATAAAAAATAACATTTTTCAATTAATTGTAATTATTAGACTCTAACTAGAAATATCAATGGACTGTGCAGTGGTGGGAACTAAAGCCAAAAATGTTAGATACATTTTAGAAACAACAAAATCGTCTATCTCTTTAGTAACCGTGCTTTTTCGTTCTGTTTACAATTTTTTAAGAACTAAAGCCATGTACGACTCTCTGACTGCGCACTATATTCTAAGGACAAGATTTGATTAATGGTACTGACACAACACATTTGAACCTAAAGGTATGAAAGAACACATAGAATTAAGTGCATGTTTAATAATGTGACGCAGTTCGGCTCAACGTGTTTCACTTAAAGCAACGGAAAGCAGAGGGTATTTTCATGATTAACCTGTGTTCTTAATGAACTAGTGGCGATGGTTTTTACAGACAGCACGGCCAAACATGCATAATCCTACCACGATTGGGAAAACCAGCTTTTGGTTTTGAGTAGAAATCTCTGAGGCGTTCTAGTGCACTTCGTGCACAAAAAATAAACTATTCCAGAAGCGAGCATTAAATAAAGCTCCTGTAAAAAGTCCTGAGTCGAACCCGAGAGTCGAACAGGGAAACTCACGATCGACAGGGAGGCTGGATAATAAAGGAACCATTAGAGAACTAGGATATTAAGAAGAATGAACGTAAGGAATCATAACTATGAATCATGACTCCAGCCAATCGCAGCCCCTGAATTATAATCTCTACGTTTGAGATAAATGTGATATGATATACGTATGTACCTATAAATAGGAATAGACGGAAGAGAATGTAACCAGTGCGTTCTGGTAATAACACAGTGTTTTCGCTTTACTGTTTGCTGATAAAAGTGAACGCCAACATGAAGACTGTATCAACCTACGCGGGAGTCATTTGTTCTGTACTCAAAGTTTAAATAGCGTTTGATTTTCCATGATATAACATTCCAAGTAACTGTACTGGTTTACAAAGCATTTCATAATGTATTTCTATGGTAGTGAAACTAAGCAACAAAGTATAAACGAAACTTCAGTTTTGGCTTTATTGTGTTTAATGAGACAATTTAAAAACGAACAGTATGTCCTTCAACAGCCTGGGTTTTCCAGTAACTGACACCAACGGACATGGACATTGAAATATTTAATGAGCGATTATTAATTTCACGGGTTTAACATCAAATTACCCATAGCTATTGTTGTAGAAAGTTATGTGAAAAGTATAAAATCGAGATTACTTTATCAATAACTTAAAAAAATATTTACCGGATTTATCTTTATATGTAGGAGGTATTTTGTTAGTGACCGTCAACTGACTATAGATTGAAACATGTTGTTATAAAGTCTCTTCTGAAAATGGAAATTTATAAACCTACGCATCAAAAACTTACACTTGCATTGGCTTATGAATATGGCGTTAAATTAATGTACTCACACACTGAATTTCTCTGCAGTCGTTCTTCACAGTTGTCGCTTTCTAAGGAAGACGTTTTTGCGCGTGGCTTAAGTGGTTCATTCTGAGAACCACTCCAACAAGAAAACTACTTCAGAATTTCAGATAACTCATCACCGGTGGGAGGACTGATCGGTTTTATGTCCGAAAATTATGAATAAATAACTCATATTTCACATCATGCCTACGCTGTAGTAAACATCACTCGATTCCTGTCACGTTGTATTTCCGCTTCGTGAACGGTACTACCCTAAGAGAAAAGTTGCGTGTATTCATCATCAACAATCACATACTGCGTTTCAGACAGAGAAAGTTAAAAAATATATTTGCAGTTTTTCGATCAAATTGATTCATACATATCAAATTTAACTGTTGGATGTTTAAGGCAAAACGTGACTAAATTTAAATAGGCGTATCGCAAGCAGAAAAAAAATGTAATAAATTTTCTGTTTTGCAGTAAATCTTAAATCGTTTTTCAGGTAAACTTCAAAACAACCCAAAAGTTCACACTTAAGTTACTCAAAATTCTCATAAGCGATAAAATTTTAAAATATTTTTTAGGTGATAATCATCATTGATACGGGCGTTCACATTCACTTAATATCTACGACAAAAGTGTTTGTCTAAATTATTTTGGAAGTTCAATCAGTAAACAAATTTAATTCCTAAATATTTTTAAAGGTACACTGATAATAATATAAAATGAAACACAAGTAAATCTGATAATCATAATTATCGAAGAAGACACGGTGAATTTTAAATTTTTAATTGTTTAGATTATTCATTTTGTTAGACACATCATTTAACATCAAAATTCAGCATATTAAATGAGCTGTATTAATTAAAGAATGCTTATTAATGCCCCCCAGTTTCAAACGGTCACTCTTACTAATAAAGAGGCTAAGAACTGTGAATTTTTGTAACGTTTGTCACGTTATTCACAACATTAATTGAATGAATTGTTTATCCAAAGCTTGTTTGAATATTCCAAGCCAGTAGCCAATAATAACTTTTGTGAGGTGAACCATCTTGCACGAATGATCAAACTGAAGAGTTGCGGTTTTATTTGAAATACAGAATCAAATAAACTCCTAAATTGATACCAACGAGAACATTTCTAAAAGTACAGACATTATCTAGTCTTTTGAAACCCCTAACTGAACTATTTAAAGTTTTTTCAGTACTGCTTCTTAAGGGAATGCCACACATTTTGACGATGACGCAAATGCAACTTTTTTTTTTTATATCAGGTAATTAAAAAGAGCGATAATAGCACATGAACCCTGTAAAAGGAATTATAATTTGAACAATGGTTATTTGATGTGATACACGGAATTTGTCGTTTTGATTGAAAAAAAATAATCACTGGCAACGAAAATTCAGAGTAGTAATCAGATAAATGAAGAGAGCTCACATGGTCAATATCTCTCCCCCCCCCCCTCCCTTTAGGGCACTTCGCTTGTTTTGTACGTTCCCTGGATAATGGAATAAAGCGACTTGAGATTAGGTACTATAAAAATAAATCGATTACAATATTTGTGTAGAAAATCAACTAAGTTAATAGAATTTTTGCTATTGAATTTATTTTATAATAATCACCATTTAATTAGTTTCTTTAGCTTATTTGCGTCCGCGATTCTGCTAATGTAGAGCATGTAGCTAGGTAATAAATCAGTTTGCCTCTTGGTGTGTGGTCTCTGGCTTTCAATGCCGTCACTGCAGATCTGCCGATCTCTGGAAGCTCATGTAGAACTTAACTCTACGTGCCTGAAGAGCATACAGACTGGTTGGGTCAAAGAAATTAATTATGCTGATTTCAAGATTTTTTGGTAGTTAAAATAAAATGAAGTTCAATAATCGAAAGTAATTAAAAGCAGTGTGTTGGGCTAATGTAAAAGCTACATACACCATATGTTGTAAGATGCGAAGGGATCCCTAAATTTCGCTTTTGGTAGCAGCAACTGAGTTCAAAATTGGAGATTATTGGTCATGTACATATATCAGTGAGGAATATTAAGCGGAAGTATGGTTCTTGAAACACTGAATAAGTTCTTAGGAAAGTTCAAGAGAATATTGTAGGTCAAGATTTTTGCATAGCCGAACGCACATATGTTACATTCCATTAAATTTTATCCTTCTCCTGGGGATACTTTATCTTCCAAAATAGATTGGTTACGTTGACATTTTGCAGTGTAAATTATGAAAAAGAAAATATCTATTCGTCATGTTGATATTTCGTTTTCAGCTGCTAACCAATGAGTGTGGACTCCTAAGACTGACCTGCGCTCCGCGACGCAGATACTGCGGCGCTTGGCGGGGTAGCGCCTTGGAGCGCCGCGGCAGCTGTCCCGCACTACGCGGCAGGGTGGGTGCAGACGCGCTGCCGGCCGGCCCGACACTGTGCCCGCGACCGCCGCACAGTGCAGCTGACGCCGCTCATGCGCTCCGCAGGGTCACGGCTCAAGGACATCCCCGATCCGGCACTGGTCGATACATTTGTCCTTAGTATTTTAAACCGTAGTTTTTCGGCATAGGAGATGAGATTATGTAGATATTGCTTTCTAAATGTAGCCCTCTTTATAAAAAATATACGCTTTTATTCTACCATCATACGATTGTTACGAATAATACAAGAATTAAACATGATCTATTAAAATGCCGTTTTTGCTACGGACAAAGGATGGTGCGGACTGAGTATATAGTGCCAGTGCTGCCCGCGAAGCGCCGGGTCTTAGTGTGGAAAGCTAACGTTTCGACCGAAATTTTTTGGCTTCCTTCTACGGTAAAATACATCGTAACACAATTTTGCCCGAGGCAAAGGACAATACATGTCAGAATTTTGTAGAATGGTGCGAAGTTATCTGAACAGCACACAAACTACCATTGTCTATGTTACTAAAAATTCTCGAGGAGTCCTCAAGAAGATTTAAATCTACCATCCCCTTAGTGGAAACCAGTGACACTAGATATGGCTGGATATGGCACTCATTTTGACAATTACACACGCAAGCGATGATATGTGATTTACTGATACCAGAAATACAGATCCCTGTCTCCCCCCTTGGTCAATATCATGACTTCACTTTGCTTCCAGATGTTTGGAACCCCGCCTTGCTGGAGGCACTTGTTAAAAAGCGTACATAGTGGGAAGGCCAGTTGGACTACTAGGGCCTGCAACACTTCTGCTACTATCCCGGTGCTTTATGCTTTGCGATACTGTTTATGGCCTTTACTACCTCGTCTACGGTTATGTCCTACCCTTCCGATTCAGCTACGTAAAGCTAGCTGAGATTGATCACTCCGCACGTTTCTATGAAAGTCGGTTTCTCTACCTTCCTCATCATCAGGTAGTAGCTGCCTTAATAATTCCTCCGCTGCTGTAGTCCAATTTTTAGTCATGATACCTTCCTCAGTTCTCACAGTGGCTAACGTAGTAGGTGGTCTTATTTCTCCGGCAACTATCTTATACGGAATGCACCAGGGATCCGATCAAAGATTGGATCTGACATAGGCCTCCCAGCTATCTGTTTTAGTTTCTAAGAGTTGCTGCTTAAAAGCTTGTTTCCTTTCCCTGTATCTATTAAGCAAAACAAGCCTATCAGCCGCCACAGCACAGCGTTGGTACTGCCTCCGCGCCCTTCCCATGTTCGATCTCATTCTATGCAGTCTCTCATCCCACGGTATATCCTTCACCCTTTTTACCTTTGCCAGTGGAATACTGCCTTGCTTTGCTGTTTGAATGGACCTAGTCAGTTTCCTTGCAATATGGTCCACGTCATTGCCCTCCAGCAAGTCCACTGGAATACGGAAACTCTCCCGAAGTCTCTGCCATATCGCCCTTCTGATATTATAGCGAAGTTCAGTATTCCCTATACCAGTACTACCTTTGGCAGAGCAGACCGCTGCGAGGCGTGCAGGAAGAGAGTCAATTATGTTTCTGAAGGTGTTCAATGGGATGTTGAGCATTTCCAACTCCAGTGCCGTGGCCATCTGCGCTAGATTACGCAGTTGAGGATCCATGGCGCGAACAACCCGATCGAGGTGGCCCCACAGATTCTCGACTGGGTTTAAATCCGATAAGTTTGCTGGCCAGGGGAGTAATGTAAACTCATCCTGGTGCTCTTCGAACCACGCACATACATTGTGAGCTGTATGACACCTCGCATTGTCCTGCTGGTAGATGCCATCATTCTGAGGAAAACATATTCACATGTAGGGGTGGACATGGTCCGCAAGGACAGATACGTACTTGTTCTGATCCATCGTGCCTTCCACAATGATGAGTTCACCCAGTGAATGCCAGGAAAACATTCCCCAAACTATAATGCTACCTCCTCCACCCTGGAACCTTCCGACGATTGTTTCAGGGTGTTTGCTTTCAGACGTTTCACGCCGTATGAGCCAACGTACATCTGTCCGATGGAGCATAAAACGTAATTCATCGGAAAAAGCCACCTGTCGCCACTCTGTGGACGTCCAGTTGCGGTACCGGCGTGCAAATTCCAACCTTCGTCGCCTATGAACAGCAGTCAGCATAGGTGCATTAACCAGGTGCCTGCTGCGGAGGCCCATGCGCAGCAACGTTCGCTGAACCGTTGTTGAGGATACACTCTTGGTAGCCCCTTGGTTCATCTGGGCGGTCAGTTGCTCAACAGTTGCACGTCTATGTGCCCCAACGCATCTCCGAAGCCTTCGTTCGCCTCAGTCATCTGTAGCCCGTGGTGCACCACATGTTCCACGTCGCTGATTTTGAATAGTGCCATTTTGCCATGCACGGTATACTTTCATCACGGCTGCACGTGAACAATTCACAAAATTAGCCGTTTCGAAATGCTTCCAACCTTGGCCCGAAAGTCAATAATCATGCCCCTTTTGGACGTCGGATAAATCGCTACGTTTCTGCATTACGCCAACGATTGAAATGCTTTCCGATGCCCTTGGACATCTTTTATATACACTCCACTGTAATGTGCTGCCACCTGCCTTCTGTGATTGGTTATTTCACGTTGACGTCGAAAGTAGGTGGTGGTCACATTAATGTGACTGGATTGTGTATTTCAGTGATTGTTTTAAAGCAGTCTTGACAAGGTAATGTGAGGTTAGGTAAGTTAAATTAAAAAGCAGTGCAAACTAAAAAATGATTAAAAAGCAAGACCTCCAGCAGATAAGAGATGGTAATAGTAATATTTCTTTTACTACTGTATAATTATCTTGAGAATCTTGTAATTTTAGAAACATCACTAAACAGAAAGAGCCTCTGTCGAACGCCGGCCTAGAACTACTTACCGTCAAAACACGGCTTCAGAGTGTTAAGTCGGGTGCAATCGGGATCAACGCGCTGAAGCGGGTGGCGGCGATTCATCACAGTGATTACGTCCTCCGGCATCATATCTGCAACGGACTGTTGTGTCAATCTTGTTTGGTCTGTATGAACTCCAAATAGCAGATTCACGTCATACGCCTGCCATAATAGTTACTAATTCCCAGGGCTATTTACAGTGATGTATAAATTACGTTCATATGGACCCTGAGAGCATTTGGAAAATACGAAGAGCCTACTGAACGGAAGTGAAACCATCGACATCAAAAAATGAAGCTGTAATTAGTTTTTACAAAACAGTGATTGATCACATAAAAACGAGAAGTATGTTCCAATTAAACGAAACTTATTCATTCGTAATACGTTGTCGTTAATGAAAATTGTTTGTAGTGGTCCATAGAATTTATTAGTCTGTGAATGTAGTCAACTAAGACAGCAACTGATTACTAGGAAAGTTGTTGGAGTACTTTCCTTAGGTATACAGGCCTCATCCGATGCTTCCAACACGTTTTATGTTCCCTTTGATTGGCGGTGTGACACAGACAATTACAGTTCTGCGTACGGTCCTTTCATCTCTAGCCTATTCAGAGCGACACATGATTTACATAATATCGGAATATTACATTCCGTCCGTAAGCAGCTCAGGTTTATAAGCACCGCCACCAGAAGCTTATTGATAACGATTATTTCATGTTAACTTACCTGCTCACTGCCGCACAGTATTCCCTTGTCGTAGCTTAAATTAGGGCTGATTTCCTTTTCAATGAAGTGGACGTACCGTCCCGCTCGGTACCCGCACAATGCATCGTTACTGTCGAACGCCACATGAATGAAATAAGCATTTACGAGTAGGTTGTTGGTCAGATGAGGACTTATGAAAGGGCCGACATGTTCGCCTTTCGAAGCTTGAACATATCACAACAGAGACACAACACAGAGCCTTCACGCTACTCAAAAAAAAAAAAAAAAAAAAAAAAAAAAAAATTATTGCAAAATCCTTGCGCGTAGCTCAGAACATCATCTGTTTGCGGAAGCGTTGCTGACGATCTATATTTTGTCAGACAGTTTTTCATTTTGAACAACAATCTTAATGGCAAGGCGCACAAAATTCTACCACCCTAATAACCTAAATTATTTTAAAGGTCGCACGTTGATTGTATTATCGTCTTAGTGTAGGACATTTCCACAGTTATTTTCGTGTAAACGCCAATCACATACAGTATACTGAAGTTAAAATTCCGTCCGAGGGATCTTGATCGACCTCCAATGACTCTCCATTTCATCATCAATGAAATCCACATCCGTAGTTGACCGTGGTGTATCAGATGCCACCTAAGTACTTACATTCTTGGCACATCAGTGTGTTGGTTTCGGACCCTGAATTTTCTGTGTCATTCTCTTTCAAATTTTGTGCTCTACGCATTTGTGCGTGATTCATTGAAATGCTGGTTGCACTTCTTACCTATATACATTACGTCACTTAAAGAAAGGAAATTTGGAAATTTTCAAACTTTCTCTAACTAACAGATGCGTATCACTTTCTTTTTTTAAGTTTAAGATACAGGCTTGGATTTGATGATTTGTATACTTAAAAAAAAAAAATGACTCGTTTCACTCAGATAATATATTTAGTGTCTGAGATATGATCACGTTCAGCTATTCTTGTTGAATCCGGAAGGTCGAAAATTGAGTTCAATTTTTGCGTGCAGTTCGTGACATCCGGCTAACACGAAAGGCGGTGCGGTAATGCCAGAAACTTTCACCCTAAAACCATATGGCGGCGCTGTGTCTATTCCGAGCCGAGGTATTGCAGTTCGAAATAACTTCCACCGAAACTGTGCTCCTTTGGATGCCATTGCTTTCCCACTGCCTGCATCGATTCTAAAAGAATTTCACCGTCAAAAATATAAATTTCCCTCTATCCTAAACTGTAGGATAGCACGAGGTTGTTTATTATATCAGACACACTGTTTACCGATGTCAAATCGCTTTAAGAATTTGTGTTGTTTATTTGTTTAGAGATTTTGTTGCTTTCTTTAAATGATGCTTGAGCTATGGATCCTTAAATTTATCTTTGTATTCTGTTTTTATCCCATATTTCTCTGGTTTTTATGTTAAATGTTTCTTTCACAATTTAGAACGGTCCATAACTATATAAACAGAAATTCATCAGGTTATTCATTTTGTAGATCGAGGAGTCAGAGAATGGAATAAATTACCACGTTAGACGATGAAAAATTTACCAGATACACTGAAACAAGTTTCAAATTAATTTTCGTAGAGGATAAATATAGGTTGGTGGTGATATTTCATTCATTGAATTTCAAGATCAAAAAGAAAATCATGGAAGTCGTATGTAGGGAAATTAACACTTTTGAAAATTAATTTATTTGTTATTTGTCGTATGGCAAGCAACTAATACAATAATAAATATACACAATGACAAGAACGATGGTAGCGTTCACAAGCTGATGTCCAATTCTTCCAGCCATTCTAAGAAGGAACTTGTAGCTCCAAAAACATCTTCATATGGTCCATCATACTTCCGTAGAGGGCATTCCCTGATAATATGCTCCACACTCTGGGAAGGAGCACCGCAGTCACATGCAGGAGAATCCTGAAGACCCCACTTATACAGCATGGTGTTGCATTTCGCATGGCCTGTTCTTAGGCGATTTAGTTTGACCCACTGGTCTCTATTTAGATGGAATCCTGGAAGTCCAGTTGTGGGATCTTTAATATCACTTTTGAAAATGTTACGTTATCATTAATTTAATTCATTTAGATGATTTCCAAAATGGCGCAGTTGTTACGACTACTTTAAAAAAAAATGGAGTGAAAAATCTAGTGAAGGTACAGAAAGTATTTTGGTACGTGTGTTAAGAAAAAATAGTTATCGAAGTCCGTATCACCAATTGTCGAAGAGAGAAAACTAGTTTTTGTACAATTGATGCTCAAAGCGCCAAAAATGCAGATACTGAGTCATTTTGAGTGATTAGTTATTCGACCTGTCAATAACATATTGAAACGTTACGTAGGTAACTGTTGGCTTGTAATACGTGTGAAAGAGCTAGGAATTTCTCTTTCCCTTGGAACGAAGCCGAAAATCGTTCAGATTTTGTTCAAACAAATATATTTAATTTTTTTTTAAATAAGCCACAGGAAGCGGACAATAAAGTATATGCAGAACCATTAGACAAGTGGGTAACGCACTACAGGATTCAAGACAGCTTTCCAATGTGAGCGGCGACCTACCGACACCGTGACGACATTTCAAACGTGACCAAATCTAAAATCAGCTGATTAATTGACATTCAGAAAGCCTGGACACCATAGTTTACATCTAGGTAGTAAGGTTGTGTTAATGATGTCTGTGCCAACCATCGATTCGATAAGATTTCTATTTTGTATTTTCTAGGTGAACTGGCTAATAACTGACATTTACTGTTCACTAAGTTCAGACAAAGACCATTCGCACTGGTGGAGTGCAAGGCCAAACGAAGCTCAGGAAGACAGAGATAATATCCACGATGAATGATACTTTTTCCGTGAACCACAAGGACGCAAAATGCTTTCTCCGGAGTAGCCTTGATTTCATCCTGATAAATTAGTTCAACTATGGAGGTAATTAGGCATGTAAGGAAATTCTTATAAATATAAAGCATTTGCTAAATGCTGTAATCAAACGGTGTGAAAGATTCTAAAAGAAATATTTCTCTCGGAACTGAACGTGTACTAAAAATTTGAACTGGGAAGAAGAAGACAAAGTAATATTTTTATTTACTGTGAGCAACTCAGAGTTTCGTCAAAATTTCATCATCGGCTCACAAAAGTTGTTACAACTCATTTAGAAATTGATATTTTCCAGAGGAAGAATTATCATTTATTCTGATATTAAGTCAACTTGTCTGTTGTTTTCTTTTGTGGAAAAAGCTGATCGCATTCAGGTAATCACAAAATTTTCTTCAGTCGCATAACTTAACAACATTACTGGTAATATTACGGTTTTTTCCAGGATATTTACTCATTTCTTTCGGTAATTGAGCTCACAGATCTCTGTGGCTTTACATTACGGAATGCCTGGCAATTTCTGCTGAAAGTCGTCATACAACTGTCAATGACACAACGTTGCGCAAATAACTCCAATTTTAGAGGGAAATAGGAACTACTCATGAGGTATAGGGTCCGCAGCAAAATGAGTCCAGGCAGTACCTCATCTAACTTCAACTACCTCCGGAAATATTTCTGCAGTTGTGCGTTATGGCAAATACAAGCGGCGGGCTCGACGGCTATTTACTACTTGAATGGACCTGAGGCGAATCCACATACAAATGACAATTTCCGGACTGCGGTTGCGCTGCCCTGCTCTTATAGCATTTTTCGTCCTGGTAAAAACACTCGGCGTTATTCATGATGTAGATAACATGTAGACTACTATAGTAGCTGATTAGGTAGGCAGTATAAAGAATTTTTAAAAATTCCACTTATCACTAGACCTTATTGACGTAAAAAAAGCTTCTACAGGCGCCTTACACAATTTTTGGACGGGAGTAAATCTGTGAGTTCGTGACTTTCCGTCATCGAGATGCCATGACGTGTTGCGTGTATAATATGCGTGTTGCACTTTTTTTTAGATGGGTAAAATCATATGAGTTGATGTCACCAACAGTATATCTGTAGCTATAAGTACCACATGTTGCATTTGCACACCAGTGAAAATATAGATTACGTATACTTGTATCTAATATGTAAAAATGAATGTTTATTTGTTTGTTTTTACTTTTATTTATTCTTATTTACTTTTTTGCCAATGCCCATCATACAAACACATAGTTTTCATCCGATTTTGATGGAACTTTGTATACGTATACTTTAAAACAAATAGAAAAATATTTTTTACGTTTGATTTACATAAACCTAAACCCTCTCCTCCTCTACTCCCTCGCGTTGTGTCTACGTTGTTCGTACGAAACCACAGTTTTTATTAGATTTTGATAGTACTTAGCACAAGTATACTTTAAAACAAGATGGTCTGGTAGCTCAGCAGTTAATTCCGTAAGTTTCTCTCTCCAGTCTCAGCATATCTATAGCATCTGTTTGTACTAGAGTTATGGAGCATATTGTATGCTCAAACATTATGAATTTTCTAGATGATAATGATTTGCTTACAACAAATCAACACGGATTTCGGAAGAAAAGATCATGTGAAACACAGCTGGCCCTATTTACATACGACGTAATGAAAGTTATTGATTCAGGTTCACAAATAGACGTAATTTTTTTTAGATTTTCATAAATCCGTTGACTTTGTGCAACACAACCGCTTTTTAGCGAAGCTTCGAGCGTACGGTATATCAGATCAGCTTTGTGAATGGATCAAGGATTTTCTCACTGGTCGGTCGCAGTATGTCGTCGTTGAAGGAGAAAGTTCTTCTAATCTAGATGTTACATCGGGTGTACCTCAAGGAAGTGTAATAGGACCACTTCTTTACTTAATTTTTATAAACGATCTCGGAGACAAAATGAAAAGCATTTTTAGATTGTTTGCTGATGATGCGGTTATTTATAGGGAAGTAAGGAATTTGGCCGATTGCTTAGAAATTCAGCGTGAACTGGATATTATTTTGGCATGGTGCGCTGAGTGGCAACTTACGCTAAATTGTAAAAAGTGCAAGACAATGAGCATAACTAACAAAAAGAATCCAGTTGTTCAGAAATACGAAATGGGACATACACATTAATTCGTTAGTAGGTAGAGCAAATTTTAGGCTGCGATTCATAGGTCGAATCTTGAAAAATTGTAATGAACAAACAAAGGAGATAGCGTACAAATCTCTTGTACGTCCACAATTGGACTATTGTTGTGCCATTTGGGATCCGTTTCGTAAGGGGTTGATCGAAAGTATAGAGAAAGTACAGAGAAGAGCCGCTCGATTCGTGACCGCTTGCTACAGTCCTTATGAAAGCGTCACAGAACTGATTAGTAGACTAGGTTGGGAGTCTCTGGTAGATAGACGACGCACGTTTCATTTAAACTTATTGGTAAACATGTGTACTCCCACTTTCACTTACGAGTGTAGTGAAATACTTCGTCCACCAACCTATTTGAGCCGGAATGACAGGAAAGACAAGATTAGAGAAATAAGGTGCCGCAATGATTGTTATATGAATACTTTTTTCCCTCGTACAATTAGGGATTGGAATGCACAACAAAGAGATTAGCTTTGGTGCTGAGCACCCTCTGCCACCCACAATTTTGTGAATTGCAGAGTATATATGTAGATGTAGATCAAATCCCGTGATGAATAGAAATGTTTAGGAGTTGTATTTGATTATATGAGCTACGCCGGGACGTTCCGTGGCCCCTGTGGAATGGAATTGGCCTTCCTGCCTCTGACAGAACAGCTTCGTACTGTAAATCTCCTTCGGGAAAATTCGAACAATCTCTGGGTTGTGGACTATGCTAGATAATTAGTTTTTTACGTGAAAAATTCTTTAGGTGCGTTAGGTGATCTTTGGATGGGTTAAATCTTCCGAGTTCACCTCACCGACATGCAAAGTTTATAGTATACTTTTGCGGTCTTGTAGCTTAGTGCTTAACGTGTCTGACTGGGTAACAAAAGATCCCCTGTTCGAATCCCTGTCTCGGCGGGGATTTTCATAGACACTTAACGCGACCTTCACCTCTGGCATAACTAGCTGTGTGATGTGAAGTACGCCAGAACGTTTTTGTAGTTCTGATTCCATGTTAAACTGTAGGTCCCCTGTACCTGATAGCACTACCGGCTTAGATTAAAGTACCTAAGACAGGGACGGAATGTGCAGTCAATAGAAACACTGTCACCAGTTCATTACGACCACAATGAATTGTTATTATTTAGTACATCTGTAGCTATTAATATGACGTGTTGCGCGGATGATAAATTTTCACTTCTGTCGACAGTCCTCAATGACTGCCCATTCGTTTATTAATAATATTGTCGTATGGCTTTTTTTGACACTGTAGACCTCTATTGGAGTTGTAGGACCACTAGTGGGAGCGTTTAATTCTTCATGTCTTTGCCTGTCCACTCGTGTATCTTAATGGAATAGCTGAAATGCTGGCAACTGTTCGTGAGTCATCTAGTCTGCGTTCTGTAATATGCGTATTTATTTGTTTGTGAAAGTGTAATTTTCTTATGGAAAAATTTGGAACTGTCCAAACACTTGCCTAGATGATTACGTGAAAGCAGCCTAAAAGCCGTAATCCGGTCGGAATTTGAACCGGGGCCCGCTGCGAAAACCCCGGCATACCGTGCAGATTTGGGTTTGCCGTGGTTTCTCCAAATCACTACAAGGCGATGCCGAGATGGTTCCTTCAAAAGCCCATGGTCGAATTCCTTCCTGTTCCTTGCCCCCCCCCCAGTTTCTACCTGCCTCTAATGACCTAGACGTCAACGAGGCGTAAAGCCAGAAGCAAAAAATTAATAATAATAATAATAATAATCAACAAACAAAACCGTAAAATGAAAGAGGTAGAGAAGGGTGGGACCGGCATCTTGGAGCAGCGTGACCGCTGTTCCTAAAGCCTTCCAACGACCAACAGATGCACGACCGGGCTTTCTGCCAACAGCAACAACAACCGCAGCATTAGCATCGCTATCATCCTAGATTACACCGCAACGTAAAGCCGCCGCTACAGCTCAAACGGCCCAGCAGACGCCACAGGTGAACCCGCAACTAAACGCTGAATACAACTTGCATTTAGCAATAATGCCTCAAACTACTCATCTGGATAGCGTCACACACACATCTGACTTTCGCTGGTTCTTGATACTTGTGTGATTCACACATTTTGTTGCTTCCACGATTCCACACAAATTTTGATAGAAGTTCGTATTAAGTCTCCACAAAGGAATGATTAGCTTTGTTGCAAAACGCCCTCTGCCTTCTATACATTTATGAACTGTTGATTATAAATGTAGATGCATCAGCTCCAAACTTGCACTAACCATTTACAATATTACTTGCTGTTATTTTCCGGTCAGCAAGAAACTGCCTTTTGCAACTTGGTTAGACGGTTAGACTTCGATAAATTTACATGATCTTCTACGCTAACTCCTTTTTTTTTGAAAAATATTAATGATGGCTCTAGACAAGTACTATCCCTATTAAAATAAAATTCTTTGAGTGCATAGTACTCGAGCGGAACAATGTGTGGATATTGTGCATTATCAAACTGTTTTCTAGTTACAGAGACAAACCATGCAATATCATCTTCCAGATAGGTAGCTAATTTAAATTACAATTGCTAAACGTTTAGTAAAGATTGCTCAAATTAATATGCCTTTCTTCTTGATTAATAACTGTTTATGTGCTTGAATTCACATGTGAGTATCGGTTGAAACTGTCGATCTCTCTCAGCTGGTTCAATATGTTCGGAACAACAGGCTATACTGCGTTCAGTAAAAACACTTGTGCTGGAAATGAACTTGTGGTACGTGACAAGTCAGTACACACTTGCGATATCACCCATCGGTAAGAGTATGGATTAAATACCATTCATATATTACACGGCATAGTTTTAAAAAAAAAATAATAGAAACGTCTAGTAAGCCTTAAAGACGATGTTTTCATCCAAATTAACATGTGTATTACAAGTAAATTAATTTGGTCTCCTACTCACTTGTAAAGCTTGGTCTGTTGCTGCAGAAAGTTCTTACGATAATCCATTCATCTTTCAAAAATATAAATAAATAAATGTTACACACGAATGCTTAGAACCCTTGACGTTCACTAAAATAAGTATTGGTGTCATTCCATGATTTTTAAATATATCCTGTTATTGTGTTTCAAAGCATGCAGCATTTCCTTATTTTGTAATGCATTATTTCTGCTCCTAAAGTACATAAACATTTGTTCTACAGAACTTGAACAAATCTTCCGAAAAAAAGTTTAGGAATTAGAACAACGGAATAAACATTTTTCAAAAATAATGAGTAGCCATAGTGTAATTCGTAAAAGAGTTATGAGGTTGGACAATTCGATTTGTAAAAGGTAGCAGAAAATTTCATCCAGAAAAATATTGTGTTAAATTATGTGCACTTTCAGTTTGGGAAACAAATGATCAAAGTATAACTATTGCTTATTCGGATTCACAGCCAGCGTATTTCAACAACTAGGCCACTAATCTGTTCCGATCCCACACATCCTTCTATGTTTCTCTCCTGTATCCTTCTATGTTTCTCTCTCCTTTGAGATTGTAGTTAAAATTTATTTTAGTTTAGGATCATCCAGTCTTATGTCTTTCATAAATATTTTCGACAAGGTTCACAATTATGATTATTGATTGAACGATTAAGGCATGGATTTTCACTTTAAAATGTCATTTAAGCTGGTTATATTAGGTTTGTGTATATGTTTTTAATATTTTTGTTTCGCCTGATGATACCTATGGACTTATTTATCGATTGTAATTTTGTTTTGAAATTTAATTCTTGTGCTGGAATTTATACATTAGTTTATTCATTGTAGCAGTATTGTGTGGAGCTATGAACGCTAGAAGATATAATTAGTTTGTAAGACTGGAGATTTTCTCGGCGTTGTAAATGAATAAAACTTTCTCGGGTAGCTAGCCGAGTTAGTACATCGTTTGACCACGACGTTTCGGCGGTCACAAACTCTGCCGCCATTGTCAAGTGACTGCTACCGGCAGCAGTCACTTGACAATGGCGGCAGAGTTGTGACCGCCGAAACGTCGTGGTCAAACGATGTACTAACTCGGCTAGCTACCCGAGAAAGTTATAATTAGTTTATTAGGAACCATCATCCTGGTATGTGAGGGAATAAATCAGAGAAGCGTCTCCATATAAGAAGAAATAGATGCTCAGGAAATTGTGAAGGGACTGAGAAAGCTAAAGTAAGCGCAGAGGGGCCGGTGTAGGTAATGTTACTACAGATGTATTAATCATAATGGAATCGATATTGTACCTTGCCTTGAAACATTATTTACAAAGTATCTGGAGTCTTGCTTCTTACCAGACGACAGGAAAAAAGCGAAAGTAGTACCGGCTCATAAAAGGAGGGGCGATAAACAGAATTGAAAACTACAGGCCGATCAGTTTGACATCAGTGATGGGCGAAATTATGGATAGAATATTATTAAACTACATCAGAAATGTCTGTGAGCAAATAAATTGCTTTGCAAATTACAACATGGCTTTAGGCAAGGATATTGGTGTGAATCTTAGATGGTGAGTTATATGCAAGATGTTTCGGATGACTGGATCAAATGGACAAGGGAGGTCAAGTTTGTAGTAGTAAATCTATTTTAGTCATTTGACAGGGTTAGCCATAAAATGGTTTTAAATAAGTTGAAACTATTTGAGTGGATGAAAAAGTGACTTGTTGGGTAGAGGAATTCATGAAAGGTAGAAATCAAAGCGTTAGAATAGGAAATGCAGTATAAAAAGAGGTGGAAGTGAAAATGGTTGTGCCACAGTGTTTTGATACCATTGTTGATTGTGTTGATGGATTACAGTTAGAATTTAGATTTTTTTCAGACGACATAATGGTATATAACAGCACAGAGATGAGAGAAGACTGAACAACTGAATGACGGCCTGGTCAACGTTAGTGACACTTTACGTTTAGAAATTTTGACGAAGACAGTGTAAACACCTCAATCCACAATGCTCCACATCTTTGTACTCGAGAACCGGTAAATGCGATGATCCGTGTCGATTCCACCACCGTTCATCATTTGCATTCAATGGACAAGGTTCAAAAATCCAGTGGGTGGATACCGCATGCGCTAAGCCATAACCACAAAAAGCAGCAGTTTGGCCATACGTGCATCTCTCCTTGGTCGTTATTGATTGGCTTGTGAACAACATCGAACATTCCTTCGCAATATCGCCACAGGTGACGAGAATTTTAAGTTAACGTGAGGGAAGGAAAGAATAGCTTAGCCTGAACAAAAAAGGAACTCCCCGAACAAATACCACCGCGCATCTACGAAAAATAATGTCATGCAGATGGTGGAATAGCGAAAGTGTAACCATCACGGCTGACATTTACTGCCACAAACTGGAACGCCTTGCGGCTGCAGTCTAAGAAAATTACCAATAATACTGCGTGAAGGTACTGTATGATTACGGCTACACGAATTCTGCTATCATACAATTCATTCCACATCTACCGTATCCATGTGATGTTGCTCCCTCAGGTTTTAATATTTTCGCTCTTCACCAAGCAATCTTCAATGACATTTACATTTACGGATGAAAATACATTCCGAACAAAGCGGGATGAATTCTATAAATCAAAATCATGCGGTCTGGAAGCGTGGAATCGATAAGCTACTCCATCGCTTGGCACACTGTCGTAGATAGTGAATGAAAATATATTTTTATAATTAAGTTGCCTCTTATATGTATGTTCTATGTTTAACAAAGTTATGAAAAATACGCCATGAACTTATGCAATAAGCTAATATTATTTATTTTTGCGCATCTTGGTTTCATTTATAAATGAAATGCTGATGTAGCTACCACACTGCAGATTATGTGTTTTTTTCCCCTTGTGTTCCCTCTTAACATTTTTCTTTACACTTCCACATACTACTACTATTTTGTTGGTAAAATTGTTATTTATATCAAATATTACATAGTGGAGTATATAGGTGATATTAAATATCTACTAAATATTTTTAGGGATGAATTATTTGCCTTGGAATCCATTTTTTATTATTATTTTTTTACAACATTTGTCATTAATCTTTCCATTCTTATAAACAACCTAATAATGATCGAACAATTGTGCATTATGTCGTTGATTTGATTTTCATTCCGGGCTTAACCAAATTTTTACTCATCATTAACGTAAGTCTTACATATTAACAAAAATTGCAATAATAAATGTTGAAACTTGTAATTGCAGGCTTACTACCTGTTTCTTTACGCACCACGCAAAAACTGATGAACAATTAAAAAAAAAAGAATTGTATTACCTTATGTCACCTGTTAACTTGTAGAAATTTTGTTATCCCGATAAGTTCAGCAAGGAAACAGTAAAAAATCCAACATCATTGAAACAGCGCTAACCCACGAAGTAAGCGGAATTTTACTAAAAAAAAAAAAATCCACGTATCTCAAAACGGAAAAGTGATAGATATTCTAAGTTCCTGTAGTAGTTAGCAGAAATCTAAGCAAGCTAAGAAAAATTTAATGTTTTCACGTTTCTACAAGTATACAAAATTAAGAGAATTTTATATAAATACAGACAATTCTTTACTTTCCAATACATGGCAACATTGGCCTTTTATACGCTATGGCGATATATTTACATCAAATAAAACATATTTCCTCGACTTTCTGTACAATTAAGGATTTACCGTAGTTCATAATACATAATCGATTATCGTCAACAAGGCAAGGAATATTCAACTGGCGTTAACTAGAGTCGTGCAAACGTTGTACAGTCTCGGACAGTTTGTCGCTGTCAGCGCGACTTCTGCCGACCAAATGGCGGAAATACAGTACAGAGGACCGAGCCTGGACGTAAGCTCCTGCCTGACAGTAGGCTCGGTCTGTTAGTCGTACATGGGGACAAACTCGCTCCGTACAAGTAACTGGAAAAGACATGATGCAAGAATATTTTTTCTGAGGGCTTGGTATGTCCAACAACATATTCAGGCTTAACGAATTAGTTAATTATTGAGAAACATCCTTAATAATTACTTTTATCTTAACAAATATTTTATGCTGCAACCTCTTCAGATCGTGAAGCGTGAATTATATGAAATTCACTATCAGTTTTAAGGGAAGCAGGGCTCATAGGGATCTGAATTCTGTTTTACAGGACAGTGTTTTAGAAATACAGCCGGTTTTACCAAAGATATCTCGACGTCATGTGATGAGTATAAACTGTGATATCTGCTAAGGGGACAAGAGTTCGGTACTGAAGAAATGGCACCATGCAAATTCATGGAGTCAGGTAGCATAGACAAGTAATATCCACAACCAGGTACCTGATCTGGTTGTTCCACGAAGGCAGCAGCTGACTGTGGAAGACAGGGAAGACTTCGACTCCTTGTCGTTGTTGTTGTAATTTCATTCCGAGGCACACAATTTACCTTTGTTTAGAAACAGTCAGAATCTATATCTAGTTTTATTTTTATTTAATGGAGTTTGAGCTGTTTATCCCACAGCCATCCACACTGTTTTATATTTCTGTTCTTGCAAGTAGTACTCATTATTCCCTCACCGTAAGGACCACACTAGAATTAATTAATTCCATCCGTGGCTGATTAGAATTGTCGTCCAAGGTATGCGCTATAATACCTACGCTATCGGAGCCGGCATGAGGGTTCGAGGTTGGTCAATCTGTGGAAACAATACCACCCCACTAGAAATTTATTAAAAAAGTGAATGGTTCATCGAATGCACGAACATAATTGTTGCAGCACTGATCTAATTGCATAGGTCTAGCTGTTTAAAAGTATAGCTACGCAAGTTGTTTCTACTAGGCGTGGAAAGCTGCACGACAAAATGCGCCTCTCCTATGTATTCCCGGTCCTGTCGAACATAGATCCCTTCTTTCCTAATTCAGTTTCCAGCAGTCCACATTCTCACTAACCGAAACACGGAAGAAAAAAAAGTTGACACCGCTCGTTTTGCCATACACATCAGCTGGAAAATGCTTACGAGCCTCAGAAATACTCATTCGAAATGTTCACTTTGATCTGCCTCGAAGCGGCGTCTGTGCTGTTACTTGCGTATCAACCATAGACAGTTCTAGAAACTACTTCATAACAGTTTAGTATTCAAATCTCTAGTGTCTGAGATTCTATATTCCTAGACTTTCTCTGTCACAGTATTGGTATTTTAGTGGTGTGCTGTCTACGATGAGGGCGCTACTGTAGGTCCCTGGCCCTCCGTCTTGCACTCGCTTAACGCTGTCGGCGACTCATCTGCATGCGAGGCAGCGCGAGCCTGATATTGGCTCTCAGCGCGTCAGGCAAACGCTTTCCAAGTCGTCCCGGTATTGACAGCACCACGTGATCGGCACTACACTCGTCGATCCTCCGTTTACTTGAGTCACTCGCCCATTCCAGATATGTGGCTGTGGAGGAGAGCAGTTAGCAGTCACTAGATCAAGTACCTGTTACATGTAGACAAATAACTCATATTAGAATAGTACCGATAACAGTTTTGATCTCTTGGCCGAATATTATATTTCAACGTTTCAAGGAGGTCTATGCACCATTGATATAATTAATATGAAAGGCACCTAGAACAATTAAGGGCGAACTGTTTGTAAATTTGAAGCACCTTTAAACCTCTTTTTAAATACCTTCTTCCCATGAAACATTAATGAGAAACAATTTCTGAGATGGACGTTGACAACAAACTAATATGTAGCTTAAGACTCAAGAGGTAAGAGGACAGAGCGTGATGTGTGAACGGTTAACGTTCTGGCCTCGCATTCGGGAGGACGCGGGTTCGAATCCCCGTCCGGGCAACCAGATTTGGGTTTTCCATGGTTTACCCAAATCACTCCAGGCGAATGCGGGATACTTCCTTCAAAAAGGCCATGGCCGAATTCCTTCCCGTTCCTTGGCCGCAGTCCCATTCCGTCTCTAATGAACATAGCCGTCGACGAGGCGTAAAAAAAAAGAGGTAGGGAATATAACTTGACATAGTCGCTAGGCTGAAACAATTTATATAAACGTTGTCCGATACATTCATGACTCATGAACGCTACTGGAAAACTTAGTCAGGTAAATGAATGTAGATGTGGTGAAAGAGAGTAATTAATAAAACTTTTATTGCTATATATACTGGAAATATAGTATATATATATTCCAGTATTTCTGTGATGTACACTTGAGGGAAAATAAACAACAACGAAATGAAATTATTTAAATAATGTTACACATATATTCTATTTACAATGTATTGTAAGGAAATGAAATTAAACATGTCGTCAAGAGGAAAAACAGGACACCAAATATGGTCATATCCGATTAATCGAAGTTAGCATTATAATTTTCTGTAATTTTCTAAATCTAAATTCTCTTTTTCAGAATCATTTATCAATTGTTTATCAGGAAGGAACATCAAAGTTTTTCTACTGTTTTGCTGCTTGTTACTGATGAAAACGCTTGTTCGGAGTTTGTAACTTGCTATAGTTTGTGAAATAGTGTAAGTTCGTTAATATAGCAAGTAACTTCCACTTCGCTGTGATAAACTTATTTCTTAAATCAATTTGGTCTTAATTTCTTTTACTGTTCTCCAGTAGTGCGACGTAGATTTTTACTGTTTTGTTGCTTTCAATCCACTGGTTGAATTTTGATCAGCATTAATATAATAACAATTGTTGGAAACAGCAGCATTATAATTGATAATTCATGGTTCATTATTCTTTCATCCATAGTTTTAATTGCACTGAACATATTACAGTAAAAATTCTATTTAAATGGCTACATAAGAGAATGGGTTCTGTAGCAACTTTTCATCATCAAACAAATATCAGCTGCAGAAACTCAAGGATAAAAACAACACCAGTGAAAAAAAATGGTCACGGAAATTCCACGAACGCCGCAGAAATGTAATGCAATTTCAGCTAGATGACCGTGCAGATCGTCAGAGATGTTTTAATAAACGCGGCCGGTATGCGGGGGCCGAGGTTGGAGGCACCCAATGACCAGCTCAGCCACGTGTTATAACGATCGGCGGATGTGCATGGTAAAATCTCTTATAATTTATTCATAATGTACAAGTTTTACAATGAAATCAATTAAATAATTATTAAATAAGTCACTCTCTTTCTTTTATTGGCTTCTGAAATTGATGTGGTAAAGAAGATACACTAAAGAATTAGTATTAAATAATACTTTCTAAGAATATTTGAGCCGGCCTCGGTAGCGTGGGGGCTAGAGTGCTAGGTCGCCGGTTCGAGTCCAGCCGAGGGCATGGGTGTTTAGTGTTGGGTCTGTGAATGTCTTGTCCGTGTTGTAGTGTCCTTGTGTCAATACTTGATAGCAACAAATCACATTGAGCTGGCTGTATGGCCCAGTAGCCGAATGCCACTAAAAAAAAAAAGAATATTTGAAAGGGACCATAATGCAAAACGTATATCTATATCGTAATGAAGTCTTCACGGGTATACCGCTCCGCCGTCTTCCTCATGTGTGGAGATATCCAACAGGTTGACTGACCGACAGATACAGTATCTGTTGGTCAGTGAAGACTCCATTGGAATTGTACGCCGAGAAAGCCTCCATTCTTATGTATCTATGCTATTTAATAAAATTGTAGAAAAAGTGTGTCTACAATTAAAATTTATTTTTAAAATAGTATTTGTAATGTACACTACTAATGATGAGGATGACAAAACCATAAAATCTAGGTTTCTTTCTGTCTGCCTGTATATTCGCACACACGAAAACGAGCAGATTGTAATTAAGTTGCAGATAGTAATAATTTATGTTATCAGCCAGGATATAAGATATTTCTCATTCCTACAAGTTACAAAATTTTCACTGGTACAGAGTTCAAAACGTAAAATTTAAAAATAATTCAGACTATCCGCTCATTACTCAAAAACTACTACATAACTGCATTACATCTTGGGCACTAACTTAGTTCTATCACCGCCTCTCATGATTCACACTGGGCACCTGTCGTGGCCAGTGTACATGTGGCCTTTTGTGGCAGCATTGGAGGAAAAAAAGATGTCTATTGTAAACAGTTGAAGGGTCGTGGAAACGGTGTAAACAAAACTGTTTGTATTTGATATTTAACAATAACCTTCAATCTGATCCTGGTAAGGTTTAAGAAATCTTTCATAAAAGTTTATAAATGTAAAGCACTCAATCTTCTTTATTAAAATGGAATTAGTTAAAGAAATAATTGAATGAATGCTACAAGAAAAACGAAATCCACATCTACACCTGATCCACGCTTCTCATGTGGTCTGAATTGTCTGATTCTCACACGTTGCTTGTCATGGCGGCAATACGGCCTGTAGGTTTTGGGCTTGAGCCCGGCACGTTTGGAGTCATTCCATTTGTAATCTTGTGATCAACGCATTTGATACAGATATATATATTTCTGATTGTGCTTTTTCCTCGCATATAGTGACAATCAAATAAAAACCAAAAAGATTCAATTTTTTTCAAATTTACAGCCTGGTATCTTTTTGAGGCTACAGACTTAGAGTCTAGGATGAGTTGTATCACATACACACTCATCAAAAAATACTTGATCATCTCGAATCGGATAATTAGTCTCAGAGAAACGGTCCCGTGTATGCACACGTATTGAAACAGTTTCGTCTAAACGGTACTGGAAAAAACTTTAATCCTTCATCTTTAAAACGAGACTACGTCTGTTTTTATCTCTGTTGTTAAAGTTTGAAATTACTTCTACACAAACTGCTGTTCATTTGGGCCAGGTTGCCTTCCCACGCTCAGCATTGATTTTAAAGACGTTTTCATGCCTAAATGTTGATTGATTGGTAAATTAATGATGGTACTTAACATACAATAAATGTCCCTAAATGATAGGACAGTTACGGCAGGCGACAGTTTACAGAAAGGATCTGTTACAGACTCTAACATTTAATATTATTTTCCTTCATATAGAATAAGCCTGTTTTTACAGCATGAAATGGTCTCAGGTGAATGCTGGCAAGAGATGGTGGTACCCCACTATTTCTTTCTTCCCCTGTCGCTGGAAGTCAAAGCCAGCGACGTCGTTAGAGGAGTGATCGGATCTTCAATTAAAGGACTCAGATCGGCATTCACCTGGAACGATTTCTTAACATCGTGAGAGCTGAAAAAATTGCTGCCCGGGTCACCATTCACACTTGTGTATTCTAGAATCACGCTACCAAACGTTATGGATAATCAACTTGCCACACTAACCGAAACAGAATCATTGCTTCCATAAGTGCTGCATGTGTATTTAAGGTCCATCTTCCATGTATATACAGCCCGCAATTCTTACGGCGAATTATTTACCCTTTACGACCAATATCCTTATCAAAAAAATCAGTGGTGACAATGGCCAGGATTTCAAGTCATTTATATACAGCTTTTAATAATTTTATTTATTTCTTCCGGAGGAGGTGAATGTAAAATGAAAATTAATTTTGGAGAGAGGAAGAAATAAGAAAACGTATTTATATGAAACAAAGTAATATAATTGTAAATTAAAAGTCACTGTCTTAAAAACATTTTTTAAAGAAAATAGTACACTGAGACTAACATTTTATATTATGTTGTAGTTAAGACAGGTATGAGAAATATGTGATCAATTCGCGAATAGTAATGGATAAGGTATAATAATTATCAATATCTTACGGATCACTAACGGTGATCCGCAAAAATTATCTGTTGTCTGTTCAGTTCTGTTCTGTTCTTGCCATGAATAATCGAATACAGAAGAACGTCTGTCCGCTTTATTTCTTCTTTCCCTTTGTAAAATTAGAACTTTCCTGGGAATAAAGAATTTTTGAAATCTGAGGTGTAATAATTAATTAGCGCCCTCCCAGAGAGTAATCAGTTGGTCTAGTAGGTCATGCCATTGAAATTTTCTTTTATCCTTCATGGTAAATCACCAAGATTGACCTCTGTCTTATTTACAATTATAATTTTTAAAGCAGTATCATAGTAATAAGATCGCAATACAAGACATGATAATGACAGCCATGTCCATGCCGGACTCGAAAGGTCAATCACTTTAACGAGAAACGTGCCAAACTCGAAGTTTCTCTGTCCGATAGTGTAATAGTTAGTTAACCCATTTTTAGTAACAAACTACCTACTATAACCAAAGATTTCAGGTTTTTAATGAGAAAGTTGTCTTGGAGGTTTCTGCTACAGACATGATGAATGTAGCATTTCTGCTTGAACAATTCTGATTTCATAACTGCAGGTGATACACAAACATACATAAATTCTGGTTCCTTAAAAGTCTGGGCATCATCCAAAAATTTGGTCGGAAATATGCTAAAGATGCACACGACTAAACGAAAGTCTACTGCCTATTTCGCAATTCCCGATAGTAGCTGCCTTCAAACAGTTGTCATAATTTAAACTCAAAAGTCACTCTATATTCTTGGCACAGTAGTTATTGCGCTAACATGACAAAGTATAACACATGCTCTACTCGCCGCCAGTGATAAGTTCCACTGTAGTTTTAAAATTGGTTTCACAATGTGCAACGCACTTCTCAATTGTTCCTTGTGAATTCCGTTACTCATTTTAGTTAAATCTGTGGTTTGAGGACGATATCTTAACGTATAACCATTTTCCTACTGTACCATTTTCTATCGCAGCTACAATTTTTGTTTATTGCCTTGTAACTTCAATCAAATACCACTAATTGGGATGTCAAATTCTTGTAATGCAAGAAAAACTGAAGTGCTATCTTCTATACAAGATAAAAACTTACATCTGACTGTTATTTTAAACTGAATGTTTATAAATTCGGTATACCACATTTAATTTTGAGTAGACGTTAGGCAGGTGTTTTCTACGGAACCAGAGAAGATGTTTGGCAGTACCTGCACTGGTGACGTATAATCTTTGGATGTGCGAGAAAGTGGTTACGTGCATTAAATTGCAATCGATACAGATAACAAGACGAGCCATGAGATCAGTGATACATTGGATTATAAAATAGTATATAATTTTTAACAATTGACACAGCTAAAGGAATTCTACAATCTCAAATATGAATTGTTAGTTAGAAAAGTGCAGATAAGTTAAATAAATTTTATTTATAATGCAAGCATAATTATAAATACATCATTAAACTAAACAACAGTGAAAGAAAAAAGCAACACTTTCCGTACTTCTTGTAATGTATTAAGTAATAGTAAGCAGGAATATGTACTAGTATGTATTAATTTAGTTAATTGTGTCTCGTTCTTAAGTGCAAACGTTATCCTAACTTAAGGACACAGGAAACGCGAGAGAGACTAAGCAGTTTTTGATTTTTCTGCTGCGATCGTGTCAAATATCTTCCTCGTTGCGTTTACTGACGTTGTACCTGTGCTGAATGTTCGGGGAGTTTAGCGTCTCTGGGCCGGGTGCTGTGACCTGAGGACAGTCGGCGCTGCGGCCTGCTCTCCGCTGAAGGGTCCTCGTCTGGTCAGCCGGCAATGAGGTTTGTCCGCAATGAGGCGCTCATAATGAGGTGTCTTCTCTCCCCGCCGCAAACCTAAGCACTTCACTAAATCACAAGAAACACCCATAAATAATTGCGCAGCACATTTCACCCATAAAATATTGTACCCAACGATTGAAGGTAACATTAGCGTCTATAATGTGTATGGAAACCGAAAGATATATAAGTGATACAAGCTGTAATTTGCGTTTTTTACACGCATTTTACAATATTAGCTTCACCTGTGTCAATGTAATAGTATCTTTGAATTCAATTTTCATCCACTTACAGACGAACATTGTTATGAAATTTTAAGAATCGATGACAATACAATGATTTCATAACAATGTTCTGGTTTTATAATAACTTTGACATTAACAATAGAAAAGATTTCGCAATGCGTCTGATGTAAGATAAACAGCCAAAAATGCTTTGATAGTAGGTGGCATAATCCGTCTTTCGAGGGGACGAAAACTTCAATGAATATGTATATCACAGTGAGATACTAATCGATTTTTAACATTCAAACATTACACAGATTGATATAATATAATGCATAAGTTAATATACTACGGTAGAAGAATTGCCGTTGATAAATCAATGGTTGTTTTGATTATTGATACGCACTATAAACGTACTGACATTTGCGGCTCTAAGAAGACCACTTATATATACAGTTACTAAAAAGTTGATGTAAACTTCAAGTATAAAGATTATGTTTAACAGAGATAGGATATCCTACAGTTCAGTATCACTCAAATTTTTGAATAAGATTTTTTTTTTTTTTTTTTGCTTGGGCTTTACGCCTTGTCGACAGCGTGGTCATTAGAGGCGGGATGGGATGGAGGACAACGAACGGGAAGGAATTCTGCCATGGTCTTTTTGAAGGAAGCATCCCGGCATTCGCCTGGTGTGATCTGGGGAAACAAAGGAAACCCCAAATCTGGTTGCCTGGACATGGATTCGAACCGGCGTCTTCCCGAATGCGAGGCCAGAACGTTAACCGTTCACCCACCACGATCGGTGAATAAGATTGAGATAAGGATAAAGTCATTGACCAAAAAATAATGTAAAAAAAGCATGGGGGGCTCTCTATTTATACTTTTGATAATGACTCAGCCTTTGCGAATAACTGATATCTAGCTAGCATCCCACGCTTTTTTTACATTAAAATTAATTTTTTGGTCAATAACTTTAATCTTATCTTAAGCTTATTCAAAAAATTAAGTTGTACTGAACTGTGTGACATCCTATCCCAGTTGAATATAATATTTATATATTAAGATTATTTTAATTTTTAGTTCAAATTACAACTAATAGCGTGTGTTTTAGTTGTATTTTTTTTTACTATAAATTTTACAAGTTAAACTGATGCCTGTCAACAGAGACAAACTATTCCTTTAACGGAATGAATAACGCTGCTGACTTCAATGAATCAAATAAACCGTAGGAAAAACTGAATGGACCACTCTACACCGAAAGATAGTTTAGGCTTCTCCCTTTATGAATTACCGAACAAGATTTCTTTACTAAGAATTAATGGCTTCTCATGAAGAACGATTGTTTCGATGCCGTCAACTAAAATTCAACGTCAGAATTCAGTATTACTAATACATGAGGAACGGATAAGCCGACATGCACTCATGTTACTCCTGAGGATTCATATCACATTAGATGTTGACAGTTATCCTTTCCGCATAGCAGTGACCAATAACACTCCAAAACCTACAATAAAGGCGAATTTTGATCTCCAGCACACTCCTGATCAATAAATTGGAATCTAGTATTTCTCTTTAGATAATTCCTCAAACTGATGAACTATTGCTTTCGTTTTATTATGTAATTGATTATATACGTAAATAAATGTTTTATTATTTTGATGGACAAGTAAATACACGGTTGAATTGACTGAAATCTTTTATTTTCGATCACCACTTAGCATTTTGATGTGACCAGTTCACCGATCGTGGCCTCGCAATCGTGAGGACTTGGGTTCAAACCCTTGTCCGCCCTTCCAGTCTTCCATGGCTTCCCAAAATTATTCCAATCGAATGTCGGGATAGTTCCTTTAAAAACACCATGGCCGAAATCCTTCTAATAAACAGTTTTTTAATATGATTAGATTAGTTGCAATGACTTGTTCAGGTACAGTTTACCGTTGTTAACACATACTTAATCTTTCCTATTACACATAATTGTGACCAGAAGCAGCAATAGATTAACAATGGTGGTTTAATCTGACTTCTCTTCAAATCTCAGATTCTGTACACGTTAAACGTTGTTACTATATATGTTCTTAATAAGAATAACGATAAAATAGTTACTTAATGAATGGCTTCAGGCTATCACTAATTGCGATTTACAGGTTTAGAAAACACTTATTTTTTCTCTTAGTTGCACTTCAAATTATTTATAAATTCTCCTGACGATATTGCGTTACATTCACTAATTTTTGGAGTCATTAAGCTGTTCCCCATTCGTCATGTTACCTACACCAGGTATTCGGGATTTCTTCTTCTTCTCTTAACCAGCTCGTGACTGCAATCTTTGATTATATCTCCATCAGATGCATCAAGCCTTCCTTAACACCTTTTATTTCTTTTATATAGTAGTCGGTTTTGACATGACGAATCTTCATGAAACTAATTTCTTCTTACGCTTTCCTTCTGCTTCTTCAAACTCCTCCTGACTTTACCATTCATTTAATGATTTTATCATTAAACTAAAACTTATTACCTTCAGCTGAATTAATATAACATGTTAACTGGAGGCATTTAATCTCTACATCAACTTTTTGGAGGCTAGCCTCGCATACGACGCTGACGCCTATTGGTTAATCAACCTTGTACGATCTAAGCTTAGCCAATAAAATTATTTGATGATCAGATACAAGCCAAAAAGCTTCCAACCGTTAATTCAACAAAAATCCTAAATTGAAGACACTAAATGCTTTGACCATAACTGAAACGAATTTTATAAAATATTATGTAAAATCCTTATTGACAAACTAAATCCGAATTCTAATATCCTGAGCGATCACCTCAAAAATATGATTATGTTATAAGCTACAAACTTGTCGATTATTAACCTTGATCACAAGCATAGAGCTAACGAATTGGAATGGATAGCGTTCCCAACTAGCTATTATTCAACTTGGCGACTCACATTTGCTGCATACTTATGCTTCATCACGAACAAACTCTCCAGACTGGAATTTGCAGCGTCATGAAGATCTTTATCCAGGACGTAGGATTCAGCCCAAAAATTGGAATCGTTTATTTTTAATATGTAGGCATAATGAATCTGGGGTGATACAATAGAGTTGTATTGGTTCTTGCCACCGATTTGTCAGCAACACAGAATACGCCTTGTAAGTAATAATCTGAGCAGGCAACTTCGTTTGGGCTTCGGTCTCAAAAATAAAGGCACAGTAGCTATTTTCGTCTAAGATATCGGTAAGCTATTATGATCAGTAATCACTTACATTTGCCTCCGGTTATTCAAAAATTCTTTCTTGGAAACCTGTTTTGGATTCATTATCCGGCTCCGCGATCGGTCATTACGGCAGCTGGCGAGTAGATCCATGTACATTTAATGATAAGTAAGTACTAGTCTATAAATCAGAGCGTATCTACCCAATGTCTTACTTTCACTTCTGTCGTAAACAACGTAGTTCCATAACTTGATACAGTGAAAACGGTTCGTACAAGTTCTAAAAATTGTTTTTTATTATTTACTGGAAAAATTGGTTATTACATTGTGATACAACATGGAGACTGTAGTCCTCCACTTCTTTGAAATTTTGGACAATCCATTCCTATTCAGATACGCAGTAAAGTTGCCTTTCTGATACCAAATGTATAAAACTGCATGCATCGTACTCGTTACAGTTTACTTTAGATTGTCAGCATTCTTACATTAAATATGTGCTAATTCTAAATTCAATATCTATGCCCATAAAATAGTAATTTACAAATCATGCATTCGATATCTCCCATGGTATTATTATTTCTCCGCGATTCACTAAAAATGTCTGGCGGAGGGTGGAATGCACCTATCCGAAAGTGTAATAGTTTGGAAGCGATATACGGGATTTGGCAGGAGGCGCCCATGGGCTATTTTGAGGAACCATCACGACAATCACCTGGAGCGATTTAGGAAAACAATGGAAAACTCATATCAAGATGGCCGATTTATCGAGAGCTTCTCCTGTGGGCTTTTCAGTTTACTCGCCCGGTAAATTTCTCCTATTCCATTCCCTAATCACTCGTTGGAGAAAATTAATACAGAAATGAATCGGTTCTGACCCCAGATTCTCTTATCCTATTTTCACGGTCATTCCTAGATATGAATATTGCTGATAGTAGTCTAATATTTTTTGCCGTCATTCCAAAATAAGTCAGTCGTGAATTTTAACTTCTGTCGAGAGCGACACCTTCGGTGTTCCAGGTCTCCCCAACCTTACTCCTTCAACATCGCACTTACGCTTTCCTTCCAACTGTACGTACTTGTCACAAATCGGGCGGCTCTTCTTTGGACCTTCTCCAAGGCCTCCATTAACCCCTTTTGATGGGGAACCCATATAGAAAAACAATATCTTAAGTGAGATCGCACTAGTGACTTGTATGTAATCGATTTAACTTCTGGTGTGCACTGTTTTAAATTACGACCTAGAAATCGCAGCATACGTCTTGATTTCCCAATTATCTTCTTTATATGCTCATTCCACGATAAATTATTATGAATTGTTACCCCTAGGTAATTATCGGAATTTACAGCTCTAAGGACAGTGCGATTAATTGTATATTCAGAGCTAAATGGAGTCATCTTTTTTCTTATGCGCAAGACTTGGCACTTTTTAGCGTTTAACTCCAACTGCAAGTCTTTACACCAAGAAATAATCTTCATAATATCGTCTTGTAACAAAGCGCAGTCGTCCTGCTAATTTTACATCCCTAGTCTTCATTTATCTAAACTTTCTCACTGTTGTATTTCATTTTCTATTGTGAGCATCAAGAACACAGCGCAAATTGATCGCAGTATTTTGAAAAATGCTTTAAAAAATAAAATAAAATATTTTTCCAGCGATCTTAAAATATGGTAACAAATTATAGAATTGTCGCACATTCTACCGGCATCTTCGCGTAACCAGAAGCGATCATTCTTCTGGATAAAGCGGCTCCTGCAATTTAACGTAGAATCTGTGCCTCGGAGCGTCGTAACATAATTCCAATGAACAATGCGGAGCCGTGCCGCAGGTAAAGGTAGGTTAAGGGCTCAAATTGATTAGATAAATTTCATGCACAAATTTTAGCAATTGAAGCATGGAATTGAGATACTAGAATGCAGTAATTTCCCCTGCACACTGCACAATGGTAAGTCATCCGGACTCTTTCATGATCCTGTTAATCTGGAATTTGTGCGGAAAATGCAACATAGATGATATTGCTGTAGATGTGCAAAATACATGCAGAACGAGCAGATTAAAATAGTCAAAAAACAAATATATTAATTTTGAAGTTTGTATAAGTTAGCAGTCGACAGCAATTAAAACTACTTAAATAAATAAACCATGTGGTGCCGTATGCACCCTGCGGGTAACCTAGATCACATATGGCTCTAGCGCGGTGCTGCCAGGTGTTACGTTGCGTCATAATGGATGCTAGTAGCTGTTAACACTAATGAAAATTCAGAGAGCCATTTCAATCCCACAGTATCAGCTTATTCGTCTGCCATAGAGAACCATATTCATGTGAATTTAATGCTTCTGTGAACTGCATTCAGATGTTCTTATAATTGAGCTGAATTTTCATTTTCGTGAGATCAAACAGCGAGTTATACCGTAGTGCCTGTTCTAGATGTTCTGTTATTACAATGATCCACTATAATGCTACTGATTATTACCGTAGACAACCCTGGATCAGAGTGAATCTTAAAAGATAGGAAACAAACGCAGTATCAAAAGAGGTGAATGTGAATACATGAAGTGATACAGGAAATGCATTAAAGCTGTTAAGTTTCTGTTGCAGATGAAATAATTTTATATAACAGAATTAACAACTACTGATCAATATGTAATGAAAATAAATGCTAAAAAGTCTACTTATTAAGTGGTAGATAGAAAAATAAATATTTTGTAGGATTGTAAGATAAATGCTGTTTGAAAGCATTCTATAACTTAATTTGCATGGACAGATTGGGCACTTAGTAAGGAGCAGATTAAAAATCATACGTTCACTGTAGAGGGTTATGAGGATATGTTCCGGTGAAGTTGTGGAACTGAGAAACGAAGCCTTGGTCAAACTATTGCTCGAGAATCATGGTTAGTACGGAACCGACAGTTTATATATATATATAAACAGGAGTTGTGGAGAGTGCACACGAGATAATCTTGATTTGTTCGCAAAAGTGCCCGATGAACAGAATCATATAAACTGCGTTGGGTATCCCTGGAAAACAAGAAGAGGGTGAAGTAAATGCTGGGTGTTCATAATACACATATTGGTAATGAGGCGCTAGGGAGGGGATCTGGAGTTGTATGTGGCAGGGATGAAATTAACACGATAATAAGTAGAACTTGATTTCAGGCATAAACGAACGGGAATTCTCCAGTTTTCGGTAAATGAGAAATTGAAATAAATTATCTACGGACAAGGTGAACAATTTACCTAAGGCGGTGAAAGAATTTAAAGTGAAAATTTGTGCAATGGAAATATAAGTGTGTGGGGGAATTTCAGCAGTGATATATGCTAAAACTCAGTTGATAATAATATATAATCAAACCAAATTATTTTTAATTATTTTCGAAGGAATCAACCAATTGCTTATATCTGTATGGCCATCAGTTGTACATAAAATAACTTTTTGTCATTTTAATGCTTAAGTATGCAGAGTTAGTTGGCCCTAAAAAAAAAAAAACTAAACATTTCTGTTAATGTTTATTAAAAACGAAATGTTAAATCGTGACCATGTATAAAATAACTTTATATATGCAAAAAAGTTACAGACTAAATACATCAGTTTAAAATGAAGATTTTCTTTGCATCCGTTTTGCAGCAGAGATTTGTATGTTTTATTTCCCACATTGTTCGCTGTGGTAGCGGACGCCACACATTTGCCCTTATCGGATGCTCGAAGCCACTCCGAGGCTTAGCGCAAACTCCAGCCCCTGTGAGTGTGCAGCCAAACGGCGAAGCTTAAAGCGGACAGTGGCGAAAGTAGGAAAACTGGCCTTTCAAACATGTTCTTTTTCCTGTAAGTGTTTAACAGATGTAACGCTGCGATATTTTTTTCATTGTGTTGCATCTCAATTTCAATGAATTTTCTGTGTACGTACGTCTCACATACAACATTCTCTTCTCAATAAACTACGGTTGTTATACTTTTAAATATAATGCTTACAGTTGATAGTGCAGATAAACTTCAGTTATTGAATCAAACGCTAAATTTATATAAATTGAAAGCAGGCCCTTATGAAGACGGTTTACATGAAAACACAAAAAATCAAAGATAAACAAATCTTTAAACAGTCAAGGAAGAGAGAAACTTAAAAAATGATTGAACTAATTTTATGACACCCAAATTAGAAAATTTGGAGTGTACTTCACCACAAAAATATTTTGTTGAGCCTCTTCTATTCATCAATAAAAGCAATAAAATTAAATAATCTAGTATTTCGAATATCTATATCTCGATTTTTTTTATTACATACGCTACCCATCAGGATTAAAATCAAAATTTATAAGATAGATTTACGGGATGCATTAATTTGCAGCAGTAACTGAAGTTATTTGTGTTTTTTCGTCCTCTTGATGACAGAGCTTGAGCATGATGGGTGAGCGGTCAAGGCTCTGTTCTCGCATTCCATAGGACGCGGGATATATCCCCGCCCGGCCATCCAGATTTGCTTTTTGCGTTGTTTCCCGAAATCATTCCAAGCGAAAGGCGGGATGGTTCTGTAGGAATTCCATGGCCGAATGGAGAAAAAATCCATTACAGAGTTACTTAAAGTTAAAGCAGCAATGTTTTTTTTTATTAACACTACAGGAAAACACAAACGGTAGCTATTAAACAAATGCAGTTTGCATTGACTTAGTGGAAATTCACCGTCACCCCTTTCTTTACCCCATAATTTAACCGTCAAGTTTCTTTTGTTTGCGTTGATTGTATGTGATGAATTTTTTACCAGTCTATTCCTGATGGAGTTAGACTCCCCTTAACACTTGCAGCTCAACAGGGCTTCTTTCCTTTCCAAAAACTAAAATCAGCTGTTAGAAGTCGGAGTTCTGAACCTTGTGATGTCCTTATGGAACTAGTAACAGTACTGAACGTTGTAGGAACATTTCGTTCGCTGACAAAAAGCTTGCTGCGGTCTAGTGAAACTGGATGCGACTGCTTCTAATTATTTTTTAAATCTCCTCAGCATTATAACAGTGTTCATAAAATCATAGTTTCAAGTCTTAATTGTACCTAAGAATAAATGAACAAGTCACAGAGTATCCGTCAGTGAGGATGAGTGCGCCAGCCGCCACACACTGGGTTGGGAAGGTACAGCGGGACTGCATATGAGCGCAGGCCCCGCGAACCAGCCATCCAGATTGCGGTTTTTAAGCGGTCCCCCGCATTAATCTATGCGAATACTGCGACATTCCCAGTACAATTTAAAAAAATTTAAAAATAAAAAATTACCATACTGAACACAAAATGTTTCAGTCAATATCGCACCCCATCAATGATTATTTTTCTTTAATTAATTGTGTATGATTATAAATAATTGTGCCACATGCCGTAGAGGTGGAATAAGATAGTACCGATTAGTAGTGCTAGAGATTGCAAACAGCTGAGAGAACAGAGAGTTGAGCTCCCATTGTCATAAATGCACAGGCGCGTGTCTTAAACTCCGTAGTAGGGGACATTAATATGTTTATAATTTGTGTCATAAATCAAATCGAGGAATAATAACAATAATAGTTTAACTAAATTGCAATGAAGCGCATGTTCCGGTGGCGATTTCCCTATACACCCATCTTCCCCGTTTCCTGCACCCACCTACATTTGCCCTCTACAAATTTTAACTTTAAATTCTTTCAACGTTTTTGGCAAATTATTCATCATTTCTCTTTCTAACTTATTCCAATCCCTGACACCCTTACCTAAAAAAGAGAACCTTCCTACACCGCTGTGCCTGAAATCGAGTAGCGGCTTGTGGTGATGATCATCTTTTCCCTTCCATGCATTACTATTACACAATTTTACCCCTTCTTGTAGTGACCCTGTCAGCTGATTGATAAGAGCCGCCAGGGTAAACTTCCACTGGAGCCGTGGATAAAGGCCGATCATAAATATATGAATATTCGTCGTAGGCCCTTACTGCAATACCTAACAGGTTTTATGTCTCAGTACCTTAAGACAGTAATATATGAATGGAGGTTAAATTACTGTACACGGCAGTTGCATATTCACACATTTATTTACATGAGCAATGACTGATGGCATACGTGAATATTTACATTGTTTAATTGGTTAACAACGTGTACCAATATACGCGTTGTGCACTCCCATGACCCTCTTCACACCCGTCCTGTCCTGCAGTGTAATTTTAAGTATATGTGAATATTGGTTTTGCTAATAGATGCAGTTGCTGAATGAATCAAGTGTTTTTGAAACAGTGATTATCATTTCTTCCTATATATTCTCAGTGACAGATCTAGGGACTGGTGGGGGGAGGGTGAGAAAATCGGTGCACTTGCCTCCGGCGGCAAATAGTAAATATATGTGGCGTAAATTTTTTTCAGCTCCACTATAGGGTACCAGGTGGCAATAATGGGGGCGGCAAATGGCAATTGTGGGAGCGACCTTTTTTTAGCTCTGTTATTGCTCTGTGTGATGACAATGGACAGGGATGGCAAAATAAAGTATGAAGGGTCGGCACTCTCAAAGTTTTTGTCCCCGCCTTGAAAATTCGCCAATTCTTAAAATTCTTTACTGATGAGATTAATTGACAGTGTTTTAACGTCAAAATTGAATGAGAAGCAGCATAAATACTTTCCTGCCGGCCTCGGTAGCGTAGGGGCTAGAGTACTGGCCCCACGTACCGAAGGTCGCCGGTTCGTGTCCGGCCGAGGGCATGGGTGTTTAAGTGTTGGGTGTTGGTGTGCTTGTCGTGTCCGTCCTGTGGTGTATCCAGAATCACTTGAAAGATATATATACAAGTATAGAAACTGAAAAACACTGTTTGGAATAAACACATACTTGAGCTGGCTGTATGGCCTAAGGAAGGCAAATGCCATTAAAATAATAATAAAAAATAAATAAAAATATTTTCCCGGTGAAATGGGCCTTTTCATGCATAACACGCTGTAAATTCATGTAGAGAAATGTTAATACACAGTATTGTTGTTCGTGAGTTGTCCTGGTTGTTGAAGTCAGAGAATTAACTACTCCAATTAGAAAAGCTCAGACTATATACGTTTTGCAGACAAATCACAACACAAGACTTTTCTCCAGTATTTATTCGGACAGGAACTCAGTCTGCACCCTCCTCCTCCTTCTCACGATTGATTCACTACGTTGGTCAGTGTCCACGTAGTCCTTGGTGGCTGAATAGGAAAAATAAAATGTAAATTAAAACATCTTTAAAAAATTACAGCTACATTCTGGGCCCACGCATCTCAGTGGATAGAGCTAGTTTCAGTTCCCAATGAAGCCGAGGTTTGTTCTTTGAAACTGAATGCTCGGTACTCTGGCCTCCGGCCTACGCTGCTCAGTGAATAGTGAGGAAGTAATCCCTAGGAAAGGCACATAGGCCAGAACGTGGCGCTCTCCTAATGCTTCAGGTTAAAGGACTCGAATACAAGGTTACACTTCCAAGAATCCCAACAAAGAGGTCCACGCGACGTTTACCTTTCTACAGCAACACATAAACACCAAGAGGCTCTGCTTTATTATTTTACGATAGTTTCAAACTGTAAGGTGGCTTACATCTTTTTATCATATAGCGTACTGACGTTGTGTGTAGCTTAATCGTGTTGGTAACTCTGTAATGTTTTGTGTTACTTTCTCTGTTGTCCAGTTGACAGTTCGGTCTGTGGAGCAATACAAAGCAGTGCGCACTGTCGACATCTCCACATATACACCATGGAACAAAATTTTGCAATTTCAAATTAGCTTTGTCTCTTGTCCTCTTTGTGAATACGCCAAGCGCAGGAACCTTGACATGAATTGTTTGAATTAAAACAATAAAATGATTCAATTAGAATGAATGAGATTTGTCAGGGCTTTAGGTTGTCAACCCTCTATAGTAACATTTGAAACAAAAAGCATTTATCTGCACTTACCAGGTATTATACAGTTAAGGTCGTGCATTTGAGAAAGATCTGTTCCTAAATTTCATCGAATGGCCGAGTCTTTAGAAGCTGTTTTCGCCTTTTTAGCATTATTTGGTTCTGTATCTTTCCTTCCCTTGTATGTGGTCTTGCATACGTAATAATTAAATTAATAGCTTTTATTTCCGTGAAATATTATGCACAAATATTCGGTTGCAAATTATAAACTTGTTAAATTTTTCAACTTCTGTTTTTAAGCCGTTTTATTTAGTGTGATTTGATTTAGATCTTTTACAGAAAAATGCTACTAATATTCAACTAGATGTAGAACAAGTGGGACAGGGAACAATAAGAGCTTTTTCTTGATATATATCAATGGAATTATAAGTAAACGACAATAATTCCAATATCTGTAGAATTTGGAATTTCAGTTATCGATCTCCAATATTTGTTTTCGTTTAGTTTGATTAAGGTAAATAGCAATTTATTACAAATAGCTTTCTTTTTTACAATGTGTTCATTTTTAAAAGATTATCACTATTTTTTGTTTTAGACTTTAACATGGCTTAATATTATTTGTTGTGAGATGGAGATACAAAAATCTACTAAAAGGAGATATTAATAATTTATCCTCTGTTGGAGGAATTATGAGTGCTGGGGTGAGCATCGGAGTCGTGTATGGTCAGGCAATGTAGAAATGGACACTGCGCCAAGTAATGCACGTCACCACCCGTTTTCCCTCGCCGAGCAACAAACCGCGACAAAGAATGTTGAAGATCGCGAAGTCACCTATCGAACAGTCAGCAAATTATTCATCCCGCCAATTTCAAGTCCAAGCCAATATAATGCCAGCTGATAAACATAAAAGATCCCTATGTTTCTTTGCAAACACATAAATAGAACTAAATAGCGATAATGAGGCCAGACCCAAAGAAAAGTGACATTACAGAGTAACGTTAGCCAGAATTGTCGCATGATAATAATCTTCCCCGACTATGCCAGATGGAAATAGTAAGTGCTTATAATTCATATGAACTTTTTCGAATTGTTATCTTGTATATACTGTCTGCCTCGACTGCTGTATGAGTTTTTTATCTGTTAAAAGTGAAATATCTTCTAATGAAAGGGGCAGCGGAGTGATAAAATTTTCAGAAGCACAGTGTAACCTCGTGGATATTACTCTTGCTGAACAGGTAAGTTAACTGTACGCCTTACACTACTGTTAAGAAGCCGACGCCTTAATCTATTTCTTAAGAGATTGTAATATTTTCTTGTGAAGGAGTTCATTGAAATTAACACCTTGTTTGCTTTTGTTTTTTCTCTTTTGTGTTTAATATGATGTATGAATTGTATATATATATATATATATATATATTTGAAAATAAATTAAAGAAACTTCATCCCTCGTCCTCGTAAATTTTTAGGTCCTTACAACTTTTTCAAGAAGTTTAATATGTTAGTGTGATGGTACAGCATACAATTATAGATGCTTTTCATTCCTCCATTAAAAGTGAAACTTAAAAAAATAGGGGTACAGAAATGTCATACGGCTGTGATTAGACCGACAGGCAACCCTCCACATCTCTGCGAAGAGAGTGATTCTGTTTCAGAATACCTGCGTCCTGCTGACACGAGTCTGCAACATGAAGCAGTAGGACCATAACAGCCGCCAGGACGCATTGCTTTTGATTTGCTGGGTAGAAGAATTTTTGAAGGGTAGAAAACAGAAACATAGGTTAGGAAATGCAGTATCAAAAGAAGTGGAATTAAAAATGGGTGTGCCACAAGGTAGCGTATTGGGACCATTGCTATTCTTTATTTTAATGAATAATTGTGTTGATTGTTTACTAACAGAAATTAGATTGTTTGCAGATGACATAATGCTGTATAAAAGGATAAAAAATGGTAGTGGACTGTGTACAGCTGCAGGGTGATCTGGACAGGATATATAGTTCGGTTGGTAAACATGGGATGAAGATAAATGCGAAGAAAAGTCAGATTATTACATACAAAGATAAAATACTAAAGGTTGAGTATGATTATAAGGTGGGGAAAGAATTACTAGATGAAGACTTGATATGTAAATATCTTGGCATTACATTTGATAACAAGCTTAACTGGGCAGGACACATTGGGAAGGTAGGAGGAAAAGGTTTCAAAATTCTTCGCTTGTTGGAGAGAGTGATAAAGGGGAGGTACGTTAGAAGAAAATGAACTGGGTTTACAAGTATTGGTCAGACCATTGCTTGAATATAGCAGTGTAGCAATTTGGGTATGAAATACAGGATAAGGGGGTTCAAAGAAGGGCTGCCAGTTTTGTCCTGAAAATTACCGCAGAACGCAATCAGTAACAGATATGATAAAAGAACTGCAATGGGATTCATTGGAAGACAGGAGGATGATGAAAAGAGTCATGGGAGCGTACAAGACCTATATTGGTAATCAAGCACAAAAAGATATTGATGTAAGAATGAAAAGTAATTCATTGAAGATAAAAGATCACCATGACTACAAGCTGGTACTTGATTTCAGGCTCAAGGGTGTAGGTTGATTCTCTTTTTTGGGCAAGGATGTCTGGGATTTGAATAAGTTATCAAGAGAAATGTTGAATAATTTACCAAAAACGGTAAAAGAATTTAAAGTTGAAATTTATAGATGGCAAATGTAGGTGGGTGCAGAAAAGGGAAAGATGGGTGTTTACGGAAATTGTCACCGGAGCGTACGCTCCATTGCAATTTAATTAAATTTTAAGATCTCGTTCTCAGCTAAGAATGTGTTTAATGCCAGGATATCACGGTAATATGTAGAGAAATAGAAAAAATATACGCTGAAATTGAAGAATTAATCCAATATGTGAAAGGGGAGGATAATCTAATAATCATGGGTGATTGGAATGCAATAGTTGGAGAAGGAAAAGAGGGCAATACTGTAGGAAGTTTTGGTCTAGGAGAAAGAAATGAGCGAGGAAGCAGGTTGCTAGAATTTTGTGAAAGATATAAGCTAGTAGTGGCGAATCCACTGTTTAAGAACCATGCAAGAAGAATATACACCTGGAAACATCCTGGGGATACAGGCAGATATCAGCTAGATTATATCATAGTCAAACAGAGATTCAGGAATCAAGTTCTAGACTGTAAAGCGTACCCAGGAGTAGACATAGACTCGGACCATAATTTGATAGTAATGAAGAGCAGGCTGAAATTCAAGCGAATAAGGAAGCAGCATAAGCAGGACAGACTGGAAGTGAATAAACTGAAACAATCTAGCACAAGAGAAAAATTTGCAGTAATGGTAGACATAGGTCTAAGAAGTAACTTTGAAAGGAGCTCAACCGAGGACGAATGGAATGCATTAAAGACCGAGATAATGAAAGCTGGCAAAGAAACATTAGGCTTTAGGGAACAAGCTGCCCGAAAACCTTGGATCACAGAAGAAATTTTGGAGCTGATGGATCAGAGGAGAAGGTACAAAAATGCGCAGGATAAAACAGGAAGAGAGCAGTACAAGCAATTTAGAAATCAAATAAATAGGAAATACAAAATAGCAAAAGAAAAATGGCTAGAAGAGAAGTGTAAAGAAGTAGAAAAGGAAATGGTCGTAGGAAAAGTAGTTGTTGCATATAGAAAGATCAAACAGAATTTTGGAGAAATGAAGAAAAGAGGTATGAACATTAAAACTGCCGATGGGAAACCTCTTTTAAGCTCTGAAGATAGAGCTAACCGATGGAAGGAATACATTGAGAAACTGTATGTTGGGGACGACTTGAACAATAGTGTATTGGAAAAGGAAGGCGATGTCGATATTGATGACTTAGGAGATCCTGTTTTGAGGACAGAATTTAATAAAGCTCTGAATGACTTGAAAGCAAATAAGGCAGTTGGAATTGATGAGATCCCTGCAGTACTTCTTAAATTTCTAGGAGAGGAAGGAATCGAAAGATTATTCAAGCTGATATCAAAAAGCTATGAAACAGGAGAAATTCCAACTGATTTTAATAAAAATATCATCTTCACACTTCCAAAGAAAGCACAAGCCGACAATGTGAAAATTATCGCACCATTAGTCTAACATCACATGCTTCAAAATTACTGACCAGAATAATATACAGGAGGATGGAAAGGGTAGTAGAAGAGATAGTAGGTGAAGATCAGTTTGGGTTTAGGAAAAATTGCGGTACAAGGGAAGCAATTCTGTATTTAAGATTAATACTGGAAGGGCGGATCAAGAAAAACAAAGATACTTTTATGGCATTTGTTGATTTAGAAAAAGCTTTTGATAATGTTAGGTGGAACAAGATGTTCAAAATTTTAAAGAAATCAGGTCTAAAGTATCGAGATAGAAGAATACTCTATAAACTATATAAGAATCAAGTGGCTGTAATAAAAGTAGAGAATCACGAGAGACATGCATCAGTTAGAAAGGGTGTGAGACAATGTTGTAGTCTATTCCCGTTAATATTCAACTTGTATGTCGAAGAAGCAATGAAGAAAGTCAAAGAAAAATTTCCATGTGGCATAAGTTTTCAGGGAGAAAAAATCAATATGCTACGATTTGCTGATGACATTGTCTTGTTAGCAGAGAGGGCTGAGGATATTGAGATGTTGTTGAATGGCATGAACAAAATACTGAAGGAAGATTTTGGACTAAATATAAATCAAAGTAAGACAAAAGTGATGAAATGTAGCAGAAATGATACCAATACTAGTAGATTAAATATAAAAATAGGATCGGATGCAATAGGAGAAGTGAGTGAGTTCTGTTACTTAGGAAGCAAAATTACAACCGATGGCCGAAGCAGGAATGATGTTAAAAGCAGAATAGCACTACAAAAAGAGCCTTCATGAAAAAGAGAAACCTTTTAGTTTCAAATATTGATCTAGGAATTAGAAAGAACTTTTTAAAACTCTATGTGTGGAGCACAGCACTTTACGGTAGCGAAACATGGACTTTAGGAATACCGGAAAGAAAGAAACTTGAAGCATTTGAAATGTGGTGCTACAGAAGAATGCTGAAAATTAGGTGGACAGACAAAGTAAGATATGAACGAGTTTTGGAAATGATGGGTGAGAAAAGAAGTTTATGGAAGAAGCTTACAGGAAGAAGAGACAGGCTGGTAGGTCATATTTTGAGACATGCTGGATTGGTTAATTTGTTAGTGGAGGGAACAGTCGAAGGTAAGAACTGTAGAGGAAGACAGAGATTAGAATATTTGAAGCAGATAATTGAGGCCGTGGGTTGTAAGAGTTATGTAGAAATGAATAGGTTAGCACAGGATAGGAAGGGATGGAGGATTGCATCAAACCAGTCTAAAGACTGACAACAGCAAAAACAAAAAAAAAAAAAAAAAAATGTAGAATAGAAACGATTATTAGTCCCGATATATCGTTGAAGAAGATGGCAAAATGTCCAATGCTTCACATTGAAATCCCCACTAACATTAGGTATGATTTTCTTACTAGCGATACTTATCTAAAAGATGTATTGCAATTTCTTGCGTTAGGATTGCTTACAATGCCTCCTACAGCACTTAAGCAATATGCCGACATTCCAAACACTTATTCAAAAAATTGACCCACTTCTGTTGAAATCAACTTCGAATTCAATTTTGTTCCAAAAGAACCTTGAAAGTTTGTGAATTATCCAGAGCGTTCCTACAAGTCCATGACCTAGCACATCATTTTATTTATCCTTAGTTAAGTGAATAGGTTGAGTGTACTCTTAATAAACAACTTAAACACCCCAGAATACATCTAAAAGCTGCTTAGTCCCACAATAGGATCCAATACCTACTTTTCGTATTTTATTCATTCATTGCACTCGTTATCCGAACCTTAGTCTCCAGTTTTTTTTATATGTACGAAAAAGCGGAAAATTAAAAACAGTAATAACATATAAAAAATACGCCCTCCACCTACTGAAAAAATGTTAAACTGGAGCACCTAGGTTCTCTCTAGAGTGAGTCTGGTATAGGTCTTGTTGCATTTCATTCTTCTTTCAGATGATAATTGTTTCTACAGTGTTTGCTTGCACCTCTCTAGGTAAACAGTTAAAATAAACTGTCCCTATTTTCACGAAAGGTGGAGGTGGCGCCGTTGATTTTAATCTATTCTGGTAGCAGTAAACTCGTTAATGTCAGTTTAAACTTTTTTGAGCCTTGTCTGTGTTCTCACTCTTCGGTTTCTTTTTCGTCTCATTATATGAATTGTTTTACCCATACAAAAATGATGCAGTTTCTTAAACGGCACGTTCTTCTAAAATGTTACTTTCTGCATTCTTTTTTTATAGTTTGACGAATATGCTAATTGGGAGACTAAATCGATAATTTGAGAGACTTTTATCAGATCTCTGAAATCAAATAAAATGTTGTTTAATATACATATGCGATGTAGTTACCATGCGTGGTCGACACTCCGTTGTTTAGATAGCTGCCTCTTCTCAGTAGAACATATGGATTCATATAATAAAAGTTGGGTGAACTCTAGCTGATTGTTGTTTCATGCCACGTAGAATAAGTCCTTCTTCTAAGTGCTGGTATTGCGTTATCCGTTATGGCTTATATTTATAATCGTAGTATAAATAGCTGCGTCTTGATTTACGCAATTAAATACACTTCACAAGTTCGAGTAAATTTTCCTTCTGATCAACAAATAGATAGTTTTCACATACAACTGCACACACAATCTCCGTTTTTTATTCACTTGTTCTTGCTGTTAAACTCATTACAAGTGATGAAAGGAATATTTATGTGAAATGTGTGAATTGACACTATTTTTAACCTGATAATACAATGCCAACTGCTGGATGCTTTACGCAGATATATAGGGAACAGCCTACGCAATAGCATGCTCAGAATATTTTAAGATGTTTGTAATAATTTAAGACTTGCGGTCTTACATTAAACATTTATGATCACTTTTTTATAATTTTGATAGTTATTGTGTTGTTTAGACAGACGACAGGATTCCACCTAAAATGTGTTTGTTTGTAAGAGTCGAAATTGTTGCTGAAAGGTAGCCACGGCAGAAAAGGTGGGTTCCTGTTCTGTGAGATAATCCTATTGTACCCTTTACTGCACTAGTCACAATGCTACGCAGCTCGGCTACAAGAAGCGATGTGGTTGGACAGTTACCAGTCCCCGAAGAAATTGCTGCTTATTTCGACTAACATGGAAGAGTATTTCATGTGTTGGATGAAAATGGTATAGGAGGGGAGAGAGTAAAACCAATATGTATAATGCAGAGGTCTGTTCGGGAAGGAACGGAACGAATTCAAATAAGTTGACTGGAGGATTTTATCATTGCAGTCTTAAGTGAGAATGGATGTTCACATACTGGTCAATAAATTAAGTAGGACATTATATAGTCTATTTCATCATTGCAGCCAAAACTCTATACTAATTCTTGACATTTACGAAAGACAGGCTTGCGAGTAACAAATCGGCAGCGGCCAGCGCTACTCTGCACTTTCTCTATTAATCAGTATCTTACGTGTTACAAAGGGTAAAAGGATTTTAGAAAACAAAGAGATTACGACGTCTCTTCTTTGTAACAATTATTTAAGATATTATCTGAGAATGGCTATATAAGGTTGTCTTTCCTTATGACCCATGTTATACAGTAATTCTTCCATGTCCGGATAGCTTCAGACATTAACAGCCTGCGAATTTGTCTTGCAAATCCCCACAAAAGTTCGGATTTATTATTTAGACTAGTGTAAGCCCGTGACTGTTTTTTGCATATCGTCACTGGTCTAGAATAGATCCAGTTTTTACGATGAAAGATTATGACAGGTTGATCTGATCTGGCCAAATATGAATAAAATCTCTTGAGCTTGAAGAACTCAGAAGCATTAATAGAGGTAGGTATTAAACAAGGACAGGAACAATCGCGCTATCGTGTTTCAAACTTAGAACTTGCTTAAATACGAACTTGACTTGTATTTGACTCTTAATGTTCACTCTCCAAAATTTAAAAAAAAAATTCTGGTTTACTTCGAAAGGATCACGTTGTTTATTATTGGTCATAGTATCTGCGACGGCCAGAGAACTTAATACATATTCAATATTATGAAACGGTTGAGCAACTCAGCAGAAATAAGTTATCAGAATAGTTGATTCGGTAACATATTTGGTCTGATGTCCACTTAAAATAACCTAATAACTCACGTATAGTAAACATGAATAAAGACCATCGACAAAAGTGGTCAGTAAAATACCTGAAAAGAAAATACACCGTAATGCATAAACTTTGGTCAAGCAACAACATTAGTGACAGTTTTAATTAAATTGAAATTTATGCTAAGCCGGAATGACAATTGGCATTCATGGTTACAGTAGAGACCATGAGTAATTTAATTTTTAAAGTTTTTTTTAAGTTTCATTCATTAGTAACATTGAAAAGCAGATCAACGTTTTTTCATCCGCAAAATGTATCGATATTTTTTTTAACTATGAAACGCTACGAAAACAAACTTAATGACAGTATTATGGCTAGTAGTTGCATAGCTATTAAATTGTAGACATGACCACGAATTTCTACTAATGGTATCTCTGGTCGTTGTTTTGCGAGCGAAGGATGACACGTGACATCATTCTTCAGCCAATAGGTATTGAGCTCAGTGGATGAGCTTACGAAATTATATAGTAAAAATGTAACCTTACTATAAAAAAAATTAGTGCTGTTATAAAATTCCTGGATAATGAAATTAACAAGCTTATTGGTAACCTTGTAGAAAAACTTGTATCTGTCTTAGGAAATTTTATCCTGACTCTTCGAGAAGATTTAATGATACTGTTCGAAATTGCACCGTGGCTTTGGAGTTCATCTTCAGCCAAAACATCGCTGGCTCGGCTTTGAACGTGGGGGAGAGGGGAAAGACGTCTTAATGGAGTGCGCCCTCGTCTTATGCTCCGTGCTAATACGACAGAATATGCTTTCAGTGATGTTGTATAATCGAGTGGAGAGGACCAAGTTTCTTAGCCTCTCAGCAAAGCTGAACTTAATATGAAGCTGTTAAGGCCAAAGATCTCATGGCTCGTGGGAGGATACTTCTTTCAGCTTTATTTGACTCTGACGATTAAATTGACTCTATAATTCGCCCAGCGAGAAGCATAAATCAATCTCGTGAGCAGTGAGTTCCACTTTTGTTCTGCTACGTGAAAAATAAATTTAAACTTAAAAAAAAAGCCCACACAGACTCACACGAATTTTACATTGAAATTCAGAGTTCGCTGTAATTTCACTCGATTTTGCTTTATATTGTTGCACTCGGATACTTTACGGTATCAACCTTACTAAAAACTGAACTGATTTCTTTGTAATAACTGAAGAGCGTAATATTCTCATTGGATAAGGGCTTTGCTTTAAAGTTTTTGCTATTTAAGTTTCGATTTAGCGCACCTACAGTTTTTTTTTTTTTTACCTCTGAACACTGTAATAAACAATGCAAAAGTTAAATTTGACGTTGGCATCAGAAATAATCTAAATACGGAAGAAAAACTGAGTATATTATACTTAACGGTGTTACCGCAATAAAAGAGTAATTTGGAATTTGGACAGTGGAAGGAAGGGGTAAGCGTGTAACTACGTTCGCACAATAAGGAGAACCGTATTTGTTCCTTCATTTAGGACTCAGTGAAGCAGCTTCTAGCGCGGATCTTCTTCATTGGCCTCCATAACCAGGACTAATGCAATCGGGCGTAATGAAGCGGAACGGGAGAGGTCCCGATCAATGTTCATCTCAGATCTCGGCTGTCTGGTGCCCTCTCATCTTACAACTTCAATATTAAACTGTATTTCTTGGATCAGCTAACACACTTTACCGGGGATACGTGGAACGCAAAAGGCATCATGTCCGACTGGAATATTATAAAAATCTTCTCGATAGCTTACATACTCCAAGTAATAAATTGCTACATATTTATCACAAAAATAAAAATTTCGGGTAGGAAAAAGAATTTACATTCTTGACAAAAACATTATGTTGGTTCACCCAAGAATATCACCAAGTTCTACTGTAACGGAAAAGACTATCGTGTTGTTACGATAAAAATTAGTTTTGTATCCGTCGAGTGAAATAAAAATATTGATGAAGTTATCTCTTACTGTTTTTAAAAATGAAAGTAAATTGTATCCAGTAGTTTCAAATGTGCATGCTGAAATATGAACATAGGAGATTAAGAAAGTTATGCTGAATCTAACATCTTGCTTATGATTAATATCCCAACGTAAGTTCAGTCCGACATCTCCACGAAAGATGTGCCAATAATTCTTCAGGGCACTGCTATAGATTTCCACGAATATCTGACTGAGAGAATAAGGAAGAAAGTTATTAACTTGGAACTGAAATGGCATACCTTTTTTGCGTTGTTCATTCACGTGTCACAATAACTATGCTAAAGTGAGTTTTTCAACAATGCATGCACCGTTTAAAAAATATCCTGCAAATTTTGTGTACTTGTCTCTACGGGTGAGATGTAGTTTCTAAACTGCACAGCAGAAACGAATCAGCAATCGAAACAGTAGGCGTAAACCAAGAAAGGTGGAACCCATTTCATCTGCCAGATAAGTCATGCCCGATGTTTTATGGGATGGAAAAGATGTTATCTCTACTGATTACCGTGAAGAGGGTTACAAGGGAACCAGGTGGTTTAAAATAGTTACCGCAACCTGTCTTCGGTATCCTTCTCTTCAACTTACATACATAGTAAATATATTTTACATTATCCTAGCATAGCGTATTTTCCTTTCCCACCCGAGCACGTTATAGTCATATCTAGTGGATTTATGACGTTGAATGTAAACTCGCCCTTATATGTGGTATATTTTATTCTAGTTTACCTGAAATACTTATTATTTGGTTGCTAGTTTAATTCAACCTCTATACTTGACTGTAAGTGGCTACTCCATCAATCACTTCCAAACACTGACAATACTGATAGACGACTTCATTAAATCTTCAAACATTGTTTCTACAACATACATTTCTCAGTCTTGTTGCTGACAATCGATCACATGTCTACGAAAATTTATGGCTCATCTTCAAAGTCTGTTTAATTTTTTCGTTGCTTCTAGTCGCTTAAAATCTGCCTCCGAAGTTCTGTGTCGTTAAAATTCATAATTAATTATGTTTGGTAAATTATTTCTTTATATAAAAAAATTACAATTGTATTAATAATTTACTGTCTGTTATGACCTACTTTCCTTTCCTTAAAAAAAATGCGAATATTAAGCAAGACGTCTTAACCAGTTTGATGAAAATATTCGAGTGAAAAGACCTGGATTATAAAAGGGGAAAAAAATGTATTTCTTGAGGACAATGCACTGCCCATAAAGGTACTTTGACAGTCAAAAACTGAGTAAGAATTAGAGGTGGGAAAAGTGACTCACTAAAAGAGCGGTGTTCATTTGATCACTCTACGAAAAGAACTGGTTCTTTTGAACGGTTCACTAGGTTCACTAGCTCACTTACTCAGTTATATTTGAGATTTTTTTCTTTAGGTCTCACCCCTCAGAATCCGGTTACACCCCCACTTTTCGATGAAAATACCCCCCTTAAATCGACTTTCATGCAATTACGAGAACTTTTTTCTTTTAGCTCAACAGTCCACAAAGCACACGTGAACAAGCTCTTCTTGATCTTGATCTTCAGAATTAGCCTACTTATGACCGACTCACCTAGAAGAACTACCGTTCACTTTTTAGTGAACGATTGCTCACTCGCTCTTTTAAAAGAATTGCTCTAAAGAACTGATTCACTCGCGAACGACCCATCTTTAGTAAGAATTGTTGCAACATTCACACTATTCACAACCTTTTTTTTTTTTTTTTTTTTTTTTTGCTGTCATCAGTCTTTCGGCTGGGTTGATGAAATCCTCCATGTCTTCCTGTCTTGCGCTAACCTCTTCATCTCTATTAACCAGATTTGTCCTTTAGTTCTAAAATAATTCTCTACTTACGATGCCATACCCGATTTCGGGCGTAGGCGATTACCACAGAGTTTGAACCCCCCTGCCTCACTGGGAACGCCCTTGGGAAGATGAACATGCTTGGTTCCCTGTTGCCTTCCTCAGTGTGTGTTAGTATGTGTTATTGTAGGTGTGAAAGACTGTGATAGTGTGTTCAGTGTAAAGTGTTGATTTGTTGAGTGAACAGACAGATGAATAAGAGAGAGGGTGAAACAAGGTACCGGCCAATACAGGTATACTTTTCCAAATGACACTGTTGGGCTGCCACGCCCAACGTCTGCAATCGACAGGTGAATTACCATCAATATTGCCGTATGACCAAACTCCATACCCACTGCGGAGGGGCTTGGGATCTAATACAGGACGTTGGTGTTCAGTCTGGTGCACCACCTCTATTTCTCCTACTTTACCAGCCAAATCGTGATGCCGAAAATTCCTTTCACCGTCAGGACTCAAACCAGCTAACCTCGTGTGAGTGCCGCAAAGTATCACAAAATGCCGCAACCAACTGAGCAGGCTCAAAAAAATGTACAGTCGGAAAACGTCTTGAGTCTAATGAAGAGATGATAACAGGCATAGCAGAGGTAATTTTGAAACCTACAGAATCGATCTTTACGAATTAGTTATATGCACTGTGAAAACTTTGGACTATAGGTGACTATGTAAAAAAAAAAATAGTCTAGAATTGTCACCTTACCTTCGTACAACAGACTGTCACAAAACGTTCAAATTTAATAGTTGTTACTACTCCCTTCCAACTGCAAATAAGCTGCGTCTAATTTAATCTAATGCACTTCATTACTGAAAAATATGCAAATCAATATAACTGTGTGTACATCTGAGATTAATTTGAGAGAATTATTCCATCTAAATATCTCGAACTAAAATATTGCGTGTCGTGTTCCCCGCATACCTGCCGTCCTGACTGCGGGTTTCCAGAATCATCAAGGCGGAGGCTATACTGGCCGGCTCCAGATCACAGCCTCACACTCCACACATTCCACAAACGTTTCACGCACAGAAAATAATTACACTTTTTGCATATAGATACCAACTCAGAAATCCACTAATAGTACACTGATGTGCAAAACGTAAGGACGAAAGTAACGTTCGCTTGCTCTGTCACTACCAAGTAACATAGCTCAACGAAAATTGAAACATAGACAGAAAGAACAAATACACTATGGTAAAGAAGGAAAATGAAAGAGAATTAAATGACAGTTTTACGCCGCGACAAGAAGATATACTGAGCTCTCTGCCACTCTGGATGTTTCCTCGTACTTTACAAAAAGGAGGGACATGGTTCTCAAAAGCGTGTGAAATAACCACAGACAGCAAGACAAGCTCTGCAACGTGCTTCCATGCTGGCTACAAGTTTAGTGAGGAGGTCTTATGGTAGGCCGTTCTATTCCTCCATTGCTAAATGGTCGTTGATGCATGTGGACGTGCTGCAATAACTCTCCCTAATGCATCCCACACGTGTTCGATGGGATTTAAGTCGGGGGAGCTAGCAGGCCAATCCATTCATCGAATATCCTCTCGTTCCAATAGCCCCTTCACCTGCACTACTCGATGCGATCCATAAAAATGAAGCCAGGGCAGAATACACCCTTGAATAGACGCTAATAGGGAAGGGGCACAGTGCCACAAAAACGTTAACCGGTGAGTGTATCGTGTTCAAATTCCTTGAGGTCGATGCGCCGATTACACATTATGCCTCCCACACCATAATACTTGGACGATTTTTGACAATGTTACTGGGCACACTAACGGTTCTCACCTAACGCTTGATGGGTGTAAGCACAGAATCAGTACTCAGACTGAATCTGCTCTTATCTGAGGAGAGCATACTACACCACTCCCTCGTCGGTGCAGTACTGATGCGTTCTGCAACATCGCAAACGGTGCCGTCGATATACGGGCGTCAATGGAACACAATGTAATGGTCAACGGGCAAACAGACCCAGCACAAGCAGTCGCATGTCACCGTGGATAGTGAGATTGTATGCCTTGCAGTCCTGTTAAATGTACAATTGCTCCAGCTGCTTGACCTGGGTCGCTTCTTGGCTGTTGCATAATGTTCCGGTCATCTGCTGCTGTAATTGACCCTAGTCGTCTACCTTCCCTTCTTCGGAAAGCATTGCTTGTGATTCGGAATACTCCCCATGCATGTGAAACAACACCAAAATCCTCGTCACAATTTGTCCTTCTTTCAGTTCTCGGATGATTTTCCCAGTTTGAAGTCATGGAAATGTTGTCTCCTGGACATGGTGTAATGAGTAACTCCACCACAGCTCACTGAAAGATACACAGTGTCTTGTCCTGCTCCTTCAGCTACCTCATGTTGGAAGCCAGACACAATTTGGCGCTATAGTTGATCTGACCTCAAACTACGTGACGTCCAGCTTTCTGTGCACCTGAGGAAGACCTGTAGCAACATGCTTCCACACTTTAATTCATACCTACCGAATAATTAATATATTACGTTAATTTATCTATCTTGTTCTTAAGCTTTGCGCAGCAGTGTAAAAAGGGTTCTATCATGTATAGGGCACGTGTCCTCCCACTATCATAATCACACTTCAGGCGCCTGAGAAAAGGTGCCTCTGCCTCGTGGTCCACCAGGGCCGAAACGGGAAAATAAAATAAAATAATTTCTATCACTGACGAATTAAAAATTAATCAAAATTTTTAAGGAAGTTTCGTTTAAACATTGATTTTACAACGATGTACCCTTTTACACATCTACCTCAGCTTATTCTTATGAACCACGGTGGAGTTTATGCTCCGGTGGCAATTCCTGTACCTATCTCCGCTTGCGTTTGCGCATTATCACTTTTTACTTTTATTTCATTCCAGCTCTCATAAACTTATTTCAGTCCCTTTATTTCCTAGTTACGATTGAAAACTTCCCTGCTCCCTTATGCCAGAAATCAAATTGTTTTATGATTCTTTCATCCCCCACACAGTGATCCTAATCCTTCAACCAGATCGTCCATTTTTATCCAGTCGTTCTCTGTATGCCGGAGTTCCAGAGACCCCAACATCGTATCACTTGGTGAATGGTAAATAATGAGAGTAACTTGCCCTTGATCTCAGCATCTCATACTCCTATATTTTATAGTCTTAATTTGGATCCCATTAATATATAACTAATCTCTAGCCTTCTTATCTGTCCATAACTCACTTCCCTCCCTTCTTTGCGGAACATTTCCTCATTATGCTTTCCAACAAACACTAGACCCTCAAACCTTTCCATACCACTCCTCGAATGTGTCTTGGTCATATGAGCTTATTATCAAGTGTTATCCCAAGATATTTATATTCAATCAATAAATCACTATCCATCATATAATCACACAAAACAATTACATTTTGCAACGGAATGCTCGTATGTCCTCCACATGGACCTACAGGGAAAATTCAAGGATTCCCGTCCTTTGCTAAGGTCCTCGTTTCCTCCAGTTATGACGTATGGTCTTCTGCTGATGCCTTCACTTTGCTGTAGTTCGTGGTTCACCACGAAAAGTTTCTAAATGAGAACATATGATCGACTTTTTGTTTCCCTTTTTATAAACTAATCAGTAAATGACGGCGAAATAATAACTGACGAGTTCATTTATTGAGTGTTAAACGCATACGTGCTATGTCTCCGAGAAAACGGTTATTCATTAGCCACAACAGTCCTCTTTAGTCATGAATCTCTCTCCCTCCAATCATCACTTTTTACTGGCTAAAATTGTGCCACAAATTTAACTCTGCAATGATTGTCCGTGACATCTTCCAATGTTAAATTCCACTCCTAAAAACTTTATAAATTTTCACTTTGTTATCGCATCAGCTCACGTTAATCAATACACGATAATCCACCAAATGTCTCTCCATGGCTCAAGTCAGTGGCAGACTCGTATAAACAAATGTTGTCATCTCCCTACTGGATGACTGAATTCCACGTGAAGGTAAGAGTGCAACTTTACCACATTTATATTTATTTCAAGTTAGTTTACGTCAGTAAATACATTTTTAATATCCCTCTGCGCCTCCTAACGGCCCCCTCCCTACGTAATTCTGTTATACAACATTATAACCTCTCGCAGCTATACCTAACTTCTGGTTATATATTCCTCAGAATAATATAAAGCAGTTGCCCAATACACAATTCTGTGCCATTACTTTCCTCACTCCAGCTTACTCTGATAGCGCAATTCCTATCTCTTAAGAAATCCTCCACACAGCAAGCATCCCGATTGACACCAATGTTAATGTTATTTAATAATGTGTGGTCGAATGCTTTGGGGGCAACCTGGTCTCTCTTGCAATATTTATGCACGTAAATCACTACATGAGATTCAAACAAATGGTCTTCCTTACAAGCACCATTCCAGCACGTTCCTAGTTCTCTGAATTTACTGGGTCTCTAGGTAAAACTAAAGAAATTTTTTTATTATATAGTAAAATTTCATCTTCACATTTATTTTATCTCGTCTATGATAAAATTATCCAGGCTACCCGCTTTATAGTTATTTAAGCTATACGTTCTGTCTATAATATCTTTAAAATTTACGATTTCTTAGTCCGCTCAATTTTACTTCCGTGTAAAAACTGCGGTACTGGTATTTCCTTTTTTGGCTTCAGGCCTTGTCGACATCGAGGTCTTTACAAGCGGGAAAGGAGTTAGGTCAAAAAAACTGGAAGGAATAAAGCCATGGTCTTTTGGAAGAACCACCCCTTCATACGCCCGGAGTGATTTCAGGAAACCATGAAAAACTGAAATCAGGATGGTCGAACGAGGATTCGAACCCACTTCCACCCGAATGCGAAGCCTAAACTAACTCACTGCTCTCGATTAGGTACTACACTCCTTCGCAAATTAATAATGCTCTTGCTGAATAATACCCCCTATTTCCGATCCTTACCAACTTCTTCCACACCAATTACCATATTTTCTGAATGTCTTCCCTCCCACTCAGATTCCTAATATAGCGATGAAAATGTTTCTTTAAGTTTCCTTTTTTATTTATGGCTACATTTGTTCTACATTGTCCTATAGTTTACTGATCTTATTAGGCTCTCTTCTTACCAACTTCTTTAGCCTTCTCATTACCGTAGTACATTAATAGCTACCGTGCTTATCAATTATTCACTTATGTTTTCGAATAAGCGTTTTTCTCTTAACCTTATATTCCTCCGAAATATTTAATTTAATTGCAATGGAGCACACGCTCCAGTGGCAATTTCCATACACACCCATCTTTCCCCTATCCTGCACTCACCTACATTTGCCCTCTACAAATTTTATGTTTAAATTCTTTCAACGTTTTCGGTAAATTATTCATCATTACTCTTTGTAACTCATTATAAGCCCTGACACCCTTACCTAAAAAATAGAATCTTCCCACACCTTGGTGCCTGAAATCGAGTGCCAGCTTGTGGTTATGGTAATCTTTTCCCTTCCATACACTATTTTTCATACCTCCTCCAATATCTTTCAATGCCTCATCGCCAGTATAAGCTCTGTGCACTCCCATGACCCTCCTCATCCTCCTCCTGTCTTGCAATGAATCTCATTCCAGCTCCTTTATCTTATTTGTCACTGACTGCATTCTGCAGTCTTCAGCAAGCAATTTTTCCCCTTCATAATTAACCTTTTGTTTTTTATTTGTTTATCTAATAAGCTGACTCTTCTTTGCATTTATCTTCATCCCATGTTTACCAATCCAACTAGATATCCTGTCCAGATCACCCTGCAACTGTTTGCAGTCCTCAATCGTTTTGATCCTTTTATATAGCATTTTTTTCATCTGTAAACAATCTAATTTCAGATAGTAAACAATCAACACAATTATTTATTGGAATAACGACTAGCAATGGTCCAAATACGCTACCCTGTGGCACACCCATTTTCACTTCCACTTCTTTTGATACTACATGTCTTACCTTAACTTTCTATTTTCTACTTTTTAAAAATTCTCCTACCCAGCAAATCACTTTTTCATCCACTAACATTTTATGGCTCACTCTGTCAAACGCCTTTGAAAGAACTACTGCTACACTATCAATTTGGCCTCCCTTGTCGGTTTCATCTGAAATATCTTGCATATATCCCACCAACTGAGATTTGCATGAATATCCTTGCCCGAACCCATGTTGCCTACTTGAAAACCACTTACGTTCCTCACATATACTTCTGATGTGGTTGCATATCAATCTTTCCATTAATTTTCCTACTACTGATCTCAAACCGATTGGCCCGTAATTTTCAACTTTATTTCTCATCCCTCCTTTATGTACTGGTACTACTATCGCACTTTTCCAGTCCTGTGGTAAGCAGCAAGTATCCAGACTCAATTTAAATAATATTCCTACTTACCCTATACATATATACTGCAAAAGAATATGCGTTGAATGTTGTTTTATACTGTACCTGGTTAGATCTTTACTCAGTGGTAATTTTGCTCGGATTGAACGCTACATGCATTATCCTCAGAATCAGATTCAGAATTGTATTTACAACGGATATGTTTCGGTTTAAAGGTTGCTTGCAAACACAGTAAAAACTTTTTCGGAATTAAATAAAATGTTTTAATTAAATGTTTAGGGCATGATACCTTTATGATACCTACCTTGCTTGAATTAGAAGTTGAATATTGTGAAAAGAAAATGATCTCCCTGAAATGCGAAAATAGATGCTACTTGATAAAGGAATAATGGTATTTTCCCCTACAATATACTTTATTTTATACATTTTTGAATTCGTTTTGAATTACGGGAACAATGGTTCTTTTTTAAAAAAAAAAAAAAAAAAAAAAAAAAAAAATTAATCGTACCTTCCTTAAGGAGAGTGTGGGACGAAAACGTGCACAAAGAAACAGTTTCTATAATATCAAACATTATTTAGCACTGATAAATCATTTGGCGCTCCCAGTGCTCCTCTGACGCTATCTATCCGCGGACTGTGTAAGCATGGAGTCACACAGGACGAGCCATCTCTTAGCAAGAGTAACAACTGCATAGCGAGAAACAGTGCCCGTAGTTCAGAATCTGTCTACAACATATTAAATTTTTCATAAATGTAAAACAGTTTCTTCAAATATCTGTATCATTTCTTTAAACGGCTACATTCGATAGTGAAATCACTTTATTAACAATAAGAAATTAAAAAGATATTTACCTGCCGAATGTTTGAAATTGTTTGAAATCAATTACTTCTTTCCGATGTAGGTAACGAGCAAGAGTCCAGAACACGGTGACGCAGAAGTCCTGTAACGTTAATAACAGATTCAAAACTCTTTGTTATCAGCTAAAGAATTTTCTCTCGAATATATCTTGAGCGTGTTTACGATTTCCTTAAGGCATGTAAATTTATTGTTAGATAGATTAACAATCGTTAAGATTGTAAAGAATTTCCAAATTCCCTTGAACTGAAGGTAACAGGAACAGGTATTGTTTTCAGTTTGTGATTGCAATTTCTGCTTAATCGTAACTATGGCTGTCAGTATCTAGTGCTGTTATTTGAGCCTGCATATCATCAGCAACCTGAATAAATGCTTTTATTTCCCATGTCCCGAAAGCAGGGGCGGCGTTTCGTGTTCGGTCCGGGTGGGTAGTCAGGAAGTTAGTGTGTGTGGGGGGGGGAGGGGGGGAGGGGAGGGGTATATGCCCTTGAAAACATTATTTGATTATCTTATCTAAAATAATAACAGTGATAATTATACAAACAAATCCATAAGAGAAATTCATTGGATAAAAACTAAAAAATGATTTTAAAGACTTATAATATGATTTAGTCAATATAAATATAGTTTTATACAAAAATTATATTTTTAATTTACTATTCAGTATTAATTGCACGATGCAAAAACTGTACTGTGCTTCCCTTGTTTGTAAATGAATCGATTCAACGACTTTTCCAAATCTTTTTCGTCTGTCAGATTACCATATACATGTATAATTGCCATATTATTGAGTCTGTCTTGAAACATTGTCGATCCTGGGTAAATCTTGAGTTGGTGTAAGACGAAAACTTCGTTCATTCGAACAGGACGACTCATTAATCGTGACGAGTAGTCGAACGAAGTGCACAAGCTCTGGTATGAGTCTTCTTGTCTGTTTGTACTTTAATAAAAAATTCTACAACCCCTCTAATATTTTTTTACCTTCTCATCTTGCCTTTTCGAATGTTGAAAAAAACATGTGTCTATCTCTCAGAAATCTTTCTTGGTAAAAATCATGGTTATAGAAATTTACAATTCTTTCAATATTTGCGGGTTGTCCCAAAGAGAATTATTTTAACGACAAGAGTACTTGATCATAATCTTCAATATAAAATTTACGAAAAAAATCTTGAGGTGTTTCGAATCAGAGATTTTCGTTTCTACCATGATCGATGCGATAGGAATTTTACGTTGCTGTCGGATTTGTGGCTCGTTAATTTCAAAGTTAGTACTCTTTTCCGTCAAATTGCTTCGAATTTTGAATCTCGACCACAGTACAAAACGTCGGTGATTGCTTATATCTTCTCACACGATCAAATAACATATAGGTTCAATTTCTGTAGATCTGCATTCAAAATTTCGAAGCGATTAAAAATTTCTATCGTCATCGTTAAAAAGAAAATAATACACTTAAACGATTCCATGTAGGAGTAAAACCCAGAAGCCTTAGCAGCGACAGCGCTATCTACTTCTCTGCTACAGAATGATCGTATAAAATTGTATTCGCTGCTGATAATTTTCTCTTACTGATTTAAGAGATGTATAATATGCTTATAAATATGAAACCATAATTTTAAAAATTGGATTTAACTTCTAATCTTTGGAAATAACTTGTTGGACAAGAGTAGTGTGGAATTGTCTGTGCGTGCCCACACAAAAGAAATGCTAATGAGGTCCCTATTGTTATGCTAATTAGGCCACTTGACTTGAGGGCCACTTGACTAACCCCAGTTTCACCTCTATTGTTCTCCCCCCTCCCACCTGTCAATCATGGCCACTTGACTAACCACTTGACTCGAGGGCCACTTGAGCGACCCACCTGTCAATCATGGCCACTTGACTAACCACTTGACTAACCTCAGTTTCCCTTCTATTGTTAGACCCAGGTGTGTCCCCACCTGTCAATCATGGCCACTTGTTTGAACACCTGCCTTCCCTAGCACCAGCTGCCCTCACTTGACTCGAGGGCCACTTGAGCGACCCCACCTGTCAATTATGGCCACTTGTTTGAACACCTGCCTTCCCTAGCACCAGCTGCCCTCACTTGACTCGAGTGGCCACTTGAGTGACCCCACCTGTCAATCATGGCCACTTGTTTGAACACCTGCCTTCCCTAGCACCAGCTGCCCTCAGTTGACTCGAGTGGCCACTTGAGCGACCCCACCTGTCAATCATGGCCACTTGTTTGAACACCTGCCTTCCCTAGCACCAGCTGCCCTTGGTGTTTTTTTTTTCGTTAGGCCACTTGAGCGACCCAGCTGCATCGTTTCATCGACTGGTTTGAACATGCTCACCCCCCACCACCGCTCCAACAAGCAGGACTGCCCCCGACCGGCCTGCTGACCTCAGTGTTCAGCCATGTCTCGCCCAGTACTGTTGTTCTCGGCCGTTTATCAGCTCAACGCCGGTGACTCAAAGCGTTTGACGATAGGTTTATCGTCCAAACACGAATTTTAGCCAGTAGTAGTGCTCGAAAAAGTTGGATACCGCACCAAGGTTATACTGACGTATGAAGAAGGGTCGTGCTGACTTAAGTACTGGACGTTGTGTCAGATTTGTTCAACACAGCGAGCGACCGAGCCGACATTCCTCTTGGTGAGCATACCGTCTCCTGCCGTACGGTTGCCGGGGCGAAAACAGTATACTTCGCCCCAAATGCCGATCCTGCCAGCGGCGTCTACTTCGGAGATTCTACTTGGAAGAACATCATCGACGCGCAGCCTGCAGTTTCCAGCGCCTTGGCCGTCAAGAAGAGGTGGGGATATCTAGTTGCAAGATACTACATAGAATTTGTGGACATTTTGTCAAGTAAAGTGCTACGAGACTTTAATATGGCCACAGTGCAAAAACTGGTTGATATGTACATTAACGATGTTCGTGTGGCTCAAGTGACACCAAGTTCGTCATTGGATTATAATCTACTAAAATATGAACTTATTGCATATAAAAATTTGCTTGTATTACCCGATGTTAATAACATTGTAATTAAGAATTACACCTCCGGGTATGATGTTTGTGGACCATATATAATGTCTGTGGACAATAAGTGCAAGAACTGATGTGTACATCAAAATGAAAAAAAAAATGTTTGGTAATAAATACATGTATAAAAAAGTATAAATAAATAAAATTGTAGTTTAAAAAACTAAAATCACGCTTTCGTAGTAATGTGAACTAAAAGGTTAAAAATAATATTTAAATATAAACATTTTGTTTAACAGTGATAGGACGTCCCACAATTCAGGATAAATTAATTTTTAATAAGCTTAAAGTATGAAGTCACTGATTACAAAATTAACTTTAATGTAAAAAAGCATGGGGTGCTATTTCAGTTGTCTTATATTTTTTGTCGTTGGCTGTTTGTAAAGACAGAGTCATTGTCAAAAGTTCTGTAGAGTTGTCTTATATTTTTTGTCGTTGCTG
>CM061920.1:100691624-100730379 GCA_031002005.1 Vandiemenella viatica | reverse complement strand
GACTCTAGTAGAGTGAGAGGCGTTCGGTGGAGGACTGCATGAATCATAAGGCTCTAATAAGCTTTCAAAGTCCACGTAAACGACAACGGGTACACGCTGTTGGTGCACAAAATCCTTAAACTTTAAGGTTTTATCGTCGTCGTCGGGTAAATCAACTCTTACTGATTTAACCCTTGAGCAATCGATTTCATGGCGTTCCAAGACATCTTTGCTACTGAATGTTGCAGACATCTGTCACAAATGTGCATAGCACGTGTGTTTTTACTTAATGAAGATCTAACTAATGCCGACATGTTGTGAATCCAACAATAATGGAATTTTCCAGTACCGTCAGTAATCATCAACATGTTTATGTGTTTACCGCGTTTGTCTGCAGTGTGATGGAGGGCTCCGGAAACTACATGTTTACCATTATCTACATCCAGACCGAAAACATTACTGAATAGTCTGGATTTTGCCTCTCGAATTTGGAAATGTCTGAGAGTTTTACCGGAAACTCTATACCTGAAAAATCGAAACTGTGGTTGGCGAAGGCTTGTCTATAATTTTCAATGCGATCTCCGTGTCTCTTAAACACCCCTACTTGAGCAGCAAGAAGGGACCATAGAAAGCATAAGTCATCATCTTTGTTGTTCACATTAACAACGGCATTCTTTCTACGGATATCAGCTGGCAGAGCAACATAGGAAGACCCACGATAGAATGGCTCGAATTTAGAAATGTTGATGTCGAGGGAGATGATTCTATCGAGAGTTTTGCCGCTGTCCCTTTCTTGAAACTCACACAATTTTACATTGAGCTCCGACTTCACATAGTTTTTATACCAATCAGACAGGGATGTGCTGCGCGTGACTTCACGCATTTTAGTAAAAAAAACACATACGGACGGTTTCGAAAGCGGCTTCCTTCTGAATTTTGTATGTTGTAATCAGCCCCACCTGAACTTTTACGGACGGGGAGGACTGACTATCAACAATTTCGCGAATTTTTTCAGTTACAAGATCATGGCAAGCATCAATGTATTTAATAGGATCAATATAATTTAATGAATTTAGAATGGTACCGGTATAAATTCTACGTTCAAAAGCACTTTCCCGGTCTTCAAGGATCAAGCGCGCTGCTGGCAACTCACCCCCCGTTGCTGCATCGTTGTGGCTGCTAGATGGTAATGAACTATCACTAATAGCTGCTGGGTGACTGCTGCTGGATGCCGGGGTCGGTTGCCATGTCGATGTGCTAGCGACAGGCTGGCGTGGCGCCGGGGTCGGCCGCCATGTCGATGTGCTAGCGACGGGCTGGCGTGAGGCCGGGGTCGGCTGCCATGTCGATGTGCTAGCACCGGGCTGGCGTGATGCCGGGGTCGGCTTCCACGATGACGTGCTAGCGAAAGGCTGGCGTGATGCCGGGGTCGGCTGCCACGATGACGTGCTAGCGACAGGCTGGCGTGAAGCTGGGGTCGGCTGCCACGATGACATGCTAGCACCGGGCTGGTGTGATGCCGGGGTCGGCTGCCACGATGACGTGCTGGCGACGGGTCGACGAGGACCTGCTGCTGTGGCTGGTGTTTCCCAGGGTCGCCACAGTGGTGGTGGGGCAGGATCATTCCTGTTGATGGCGGCAGGTTCATTTGCGGCCGACCCCTGTATACCGGAACCTGAAACAGAAAAAAGGGAAAATTTTAGTAACATTGAAAAATAAATAAATATGTAAATAAAAAAATAATTCAAAGAAGTTGTATTGACTTACCAGTAACTCTATGGTTCCGGCGTGTAGGCGAATCTCCTGCTGGTATCGGTGGTGTAGAAACATATTGTACCAGAGACTGCGTCGGTATTATCCATCCCTGTGATGATGGCAAGCTTTGAAATGAGTGCACAGTACCATCTAAGCTCCACTGTGATGAATCTGAAACAGAAAAAAAAATTTAGTAATATGAACGAAAAAACAAATTATGTAATATGAAAAAAAATATTTTACACTTACCATTAGAAGTTGTTCGTGGTCGTTTGGGGTTAGACAGTAATGGAGTCCCATCTCGTTTATTCAGCTGCTGATTTGAAGCCGCTTCCATATCTGAAACATAAAAAAAGTATATCAGTATCAAAAATAAACATAAAACATCATTAAAAAACAGATAAATATTCAACTTCTATGACTGGCATACCTTCAAAGCTGAACATTTCGAAATCGCCACATTCTGCAGACAGAAAAAAAAAATGAAATAGAAAAATAACTTTATAAAAAAATAATTACAAGTTAAAAATTAAAATGCTTACCACCAATTAGTTCATTGGTTGCAATATTTAGAAGTTCATCAATTCCTGCAAAAAAAAAGAAAAGAAAATAAACCAATTATATAGCGGCGAAACTAGCAACACCTAACTGTATAATGAGCAATCACTAAAAAATTCATACCATAATCATCAAGTTGGCTTAACTCTAAAAGTGCCGCCATATCTGTGAAAGAAAACATAATATATAGTATACATTTAAGATGATAATATATTGTATGCTATTTAAAAAAAAAATTCACAAGTGCGATTGAACTTACCTTCGTAGTTGAAGAGATCTTCGGACATGGTTACTGGAATTCTGAAGAGCGAGAGAGAGACAACCTTACTCGTCGAACTGCGAAGCAGAAGTGATTCACGGATGGCTGACGCAGGCTTCTTATACCGCTAGGGAAGGCAGGTGTTCAAACAAGTGGCCATCCCCAGGTAGCGAGAACCGGTTTTTGTTCACCCGCCCGCTCTACAAAAACTGGTTCTCGGCGCGGGGTATTCCCGCCCGCTCTACAAACCGGTTTCTTGCGCGACACACCTGGGTCGCTCAAGTGGCCTAACGAAAAAAAGAAACACCAAGGGCAGCTGGTGCTAGGGAAGGCAGGTGTTCAAACAAGTGGCCATGATTGACAGGTGGGGTCACTCAAGTGGCCCTCGAGTCAAGTGAGGGCAGCTGGTGCTAGGGAAGGCAGGTGTTCAAACAAGTGGCCATGATTGACAGGTGGGGTCGCTTAAGTGGCCCTCGAGTCAAGTGAGGGCAGCTGGTGCTAGGGAAGGCAGGTGTTCAAACAAGTGGCCATGATTGACAGGTGGGGACACACCTGTGGTCTAACAATAGAAGGGAAACTGAGGTTAGTCAAGTGGTTAGTCAAGTGGCCATGATTGACAGGTGGGGTCGCTCAAGTGGCCCTCAAGTGGTTAGTCAAGTGGCCATGATTGACAGGTGGGAGGGGGGAGAACATAGAGGTGAAACTGGGGTTAGTCAAGTGGCCTAATTAGCATAACAATAGGGACCTCATTAGCATTTCTTTTGTGTGGGCACGCACAGACAATTCCACACTACTGACAAGAGGCTGCAAAAAAAGGCAAATCATCATTAGTTTCTTTTTATATTACGTTTTGCAGTTATTTAAACTGTTCAAGTCGTTTCGGCGAGTCTCGCAAGAAGATTGCTAAATCCATTGTAGTTTGAATTTTCTTGCATCTCGCATCTCGTACAGCTGCATTGAAATTATGGGATCTACAATGCACATATAAAGCACGGGGCTCTTTGTAACCATCTCTTAGCAGCCACAATTTTAGATCATTCACATCTCCAGTTGGAGTTTTTAAAATGCCATTAATTTTCATCGCTATTGGCTCCTCTCACAGGAAACCTTGTATCGCCATGGTACTAAATATTTTCGACAACTCTTACGGTTTTAGAAGATCTGTTTTGAGTGAACCATTGATATCGATTTATCACGTTGATATTATCAACGTTTTTCAATGCTTCAGCGTACTACGTATGAAGAGAACTAGTTTAAGCACTAATTATGTATTTTGTTGTATAACCAGTACTGTGTCTCAAAATGAAACCAAGTCAGATCTGGAGATTTTTCGTAGAAAAAATTGAGTGTATGTGAAAAAGAATTTCTGCTATTCTACCGTTGCTTTAGAAATTCATTTGAAATATTTGCTTCCAGAAAATACATTTCTTAGGTTGTAGGAACAAGGAAAAAAAATAATGTCAGTGTGGTCTAGTAACTGAAGCAAATACGACTTCTATGAAAAGAAGTGTCTCCTAAGTGGTGATTAATGAACATACAAATTTTCCATATTGTTGTCATCACTTCGCCTATCAGTGTTGCTAGCGAAAAAATGTTCAAGAAGCAGCCTTAATTTATGGCGAAAAAAAGAAGCAATATAAAATAAGAAAAGGCTGCAAGCTTTTGTTTTTAAAACATAATTTTCCATTTTTAACTTTCGAATATTAGCTACAGTAATTAGAAAACTATTATTATTATTTACTTTAAAGTCAGCTACTGCCTGATTGATTTGATTATTAAAATAAACATTATTTCGCTTGAAATAAGGAAATAGGAAGTAAATTAAGAGCGGTGATACCAATTAAATTTTTATACAACATTTTCTTATAACTTTTCATTCTGTTTCCGCTTCCATAATATAACTTCAGATTCATTATTTATATACTTGTGTATATAGTAAAGAACAAACATATGACTGTCAGCACACTGAACAAAGCTATCTTTTAAAGTTCCAGTGGGCTTACATTTAAGGGAGATGATTATTAAAATAAACATTATTTCGCTTGAAATTTTTATTAAATAGAAGTAACTAGGAAGTAAATTAAGAGCGGTGATACCAATTAAAATTTTATACAACATTTTCATACAACTTTTCCTTCTGTTTCCGCTTCCATAATATAACTTCAGTTTCATTATTTATATACTTGTGTACATGGTAAAGAACAAACATATGACTGTCAGCACACTGAACAAAGCCATCTTTTAAAGTTCTAGTGGGCTTACATTTAAGGGAGATGCAAATATATCCCCGACGTGCTGCTGTCTTCTAACATTATTTATACTTGATTCGTTTTCCTTTACAGCTTGACTACGAATTTATCCTTATGAACTCTTTGTCGATAATATACACAGAAGCGCGTTCTAAAATGCGGTTTTATGCATGACGGTTTTGCATGTACGACATTCTACTGCAGTATTCTTGCTTTCACGCAGTACGACTGTTTGCCGTCGATCGAGCTCAGTAGGCGATAGCTTCATTGGTTATCTCTGTTGAAACATCAAAGGAATTTTGCGTTTCTCTCATGGCGTTGTTCTGGATACATAGTCTATTTTACACTCTTTTTGAATAATGAAACTAATTTGCTTAGCTGGTCTGGTCTCTCATTCTTTCTTTCTCTTATTACATTCATTTATGCAACCTCAGTCGCTCTAATAATTCCGGGTGGGTATTTTACCCACCCGGAATTTCTCGGGTGGGTAATGCCACCCACCATACCCCCTTTATCCGCTGGCCCTGCCCGAAAGACAGATTGACAAAATGGGAGGATCGATAATTCCAGTTTCATTTTCTAAAAGTTAAATTCTTTCTCTCATAGCCGAAGGTTGTGCCGTTAATATCCTTCAGAATACTTAACATCTATTTTAACAGAAAAGAATTTTTTGTACTGATATTAACTACTTGTGGAACCGCTAGAGGATCTTCATTAATTTTCGTAACAATAGCATAGTAAACATAAGAAGTCAAAGAGTAAGGTAATAAAAAAAACTTAATCTCTCCTGCTTATGGTAACAACGAGCTAGTGATTAATTCCACTAGTATTTAAAATTCTTCTACTAATACAAGATATATTTATTGTAAACTAAAGAAAATAGTAATACTTTCAGTTTTCTTAAGTTATCGATGAAAATTTTAGAACATATCACGAATCAAATAGTAAACAATTATTAGATGAATTCTTCGATTTGATGAAGTAATTTCTTTAATAAAAGAACACGAAGAAAAGGGTTCCATTAGCAAAATGTCAAAAACGGATCTCTCATACGTGCGTTATGTCCGTCTGTGTATCACTGTCTCCTGGTACCACCGCCTTTCCATACTTTCTCGTGAAATTAAACAAGAAGATGTGGTTTACTGGCCACAACATTTTATCACCAGACAAAGACTAAAAAACCATGGAAACCAAAATCTTGATGCCGAGCGTATTTCTGCTTCCACATTTAACTACTGTTAAAAACACATGAGAGTTGATTTTTCGCGTCGACTTGAAGCTTTGTCACCAGATTGTAAGGCTGTTCAGATTTACTTTAAGCATTAAGTTAAACAAGACACTCTGACAAAATGAGTATTAGAGATTTATTAAAATTTATAACGGTACAAAATCGGACATGCCTAAAAATTTTTGTGTTTGAGTAATGGAACACATTCAAATTCAGTAATATCTGTCTCGACTGAGATTATGTGTTAAATCTTGATTTCAACAGGTGTATTTTATGGTGTCTATAAGTTGGGTAGTGTTTCTAGTTTCCAGTTAATCAGGATAGAAATAAAATTATTTGGCTGTATGTAACTCCATGAAAGTTCCCTAAAATGCAAACAAGGTACATCGCACTTGATATGTTTTGATATAATGACTAAGCATTGAAATTTGACATCAACCTGTTCTCTAGAAATATTATACTTAACTAATTTAGTTATATTCTCTTACTTCATAGCTCAGCACGTAGTCTCTATTATGGGACTATCTTTCCAGTTTTTGATTAAAATTTGTTTTGAAAATATCAGTGGCATTTGTTCAATAGATAGATGATAACAAATTAATCGTTGTTAACTGTATTTTGTTTATTTATCTAAATTGACAATTCCGATAATTAATTAATTCCATAATTATTAGTTGTTTATATTAACAATAAGAATAACATGTCACCAGTTAGAACCACGTAATTAACTAATGCTTAAAAACATGTATATATGAAACAGGTATCTACTTGTTTCCACCTCCCCCCGCCTTCCCCCCCCCCCCCCCCGCTTTGGCCTCAAAATTTTCTCGCTTCGACTCACTTGTACCACTTTGTCACTGCAGGAAACAGCCGCTTCGAGGTAACATTGCTTTCTCCGTAGATGATTGTGGATGAAAAGGTTTCCGCCGGCCTCGGTAGCGTAGGGGCTAGAGTGCTAGCTCCGCGTGCCGAAGGCCGCCGGTTCGAATCCGGCCGCGGGCATGGATGTTAAAGTGTTGTGTGTCTGTTTGAATGTCCTGTCCGTCCTGTGGCGTCCATACATTGGAAAAAATACACATTGAGCTGGCTGTATGGCCTCCGTTGCCGAATGCCAAAAAAAAAAAAAAAAAGTTTCCTGTTCCTGCCCGTTAGGAGTTCCTTCCTTCAGATATCCTGGCCCGTGCGGCCTGACGTTCCTTGCATTATGTCACTGATAAGTTCACTTGACTGCTTGATTACTTGTCCTTCAGGTTGGATCATTGCTCGGCCTATAGCAACTGCTCATAGAGTCTGTTTCAAGGAGCTGAGAGTTGTTTCTTGGTTGCTTATGAGGCCAGGCTCAGGCTGTATCAAGAGAGTACTTAATTCCTGGTCGCAAAGTATGACAAAAATGCGACTACCTTGCGGTATTTGCTGTTCTGCTGTTGGAAGAACAGTCTCACACATGCTCCCGAATGCTCTCGTCTCCGCAATCGCAGCTGCTGTTGTTAACTATCCCATCACAGGGATGGGAGAATATGCGACATTTTCAGCCTTTCTCACGTACATGTAAGCATTTAGTAAATTCTTATCATTATGCTGGCGTTAAATCTTTGGTGCCATTCTTCCAATAACGACCGAGCACGGTGGTGTAACGGATAGCGTTCTGGCCTCGTATTCGGGAGGACGGCGGTTCGAATCCCCGTCCGGGCATCCAGATTTGGGTTTTCCAAATCACTTCAGGCAAATACCGGGATGCTTCCTTAAAAAGGCCATGGCCGAATTCCTTCCCATTCCTTGCCCCCATCCTTTCCCGTCTCTAAAGACTTCGCTATTGAGAGACGTACAGCAATTTTTAAAAAAATCCAATAACGATCTATTTACCTCTGCATCTACTGTATTGTTTCCGATGATCCCGTGATATTCTCCACTTGTTCCAGTTTTCCTGCCCCGCGCTAGTAAAATTCCAGGTTAGTGCCCACACACCAAAGGAGAATTCTTCCCTGTGTTCTTAGAAGTTCGCTTATGCTGGATTAAACTGTAATAAACAATATACCGTTTAAAATTTGTACTATTCATTTTTTATTAGTTATCTTCCCTTTCAAAACTTTTATTTCTTTACTACCCAGAAAAATTCTTGAGAACAATGAGCACATACAGTTTGCAACAAACAACAGACTCAGATCTGTACGTGGAATTTATTGAAGACTATTATACTTTATTCCTCTCTGTCCAGACATAGTATATAGGAAACAATACAAATTTCTACTTACAGCAGCAATAAATTGATGATATTTCCCGTTATATTACCTTCTTACTTATCGTAACAGAGTTCAAGACATATGTGAAAATACGATATCTTCTATCTCTAACGATTTCAAATCATGTTAATTACTTAACAAGCATGACACCATGTTTTCCCTTTTGAACTCAAGGGCAAATGGAAGACTATTGAAAATATTTATTTTCGCGGTGTACCTGTCCTTATGCACGCCCACTAGTATGGCACCGAACACTGGAGTGGGAAGGTACTGCGGGGCAGGATCAAGTACTGGTCCCCGCATACTGGCCGCCCTGATTGCGCTTTTAAGAATTTTTCATCAATAATCAGCGTGAATGGCATGACGGCAATCCCTGCCTCATAAACTACGCATTACACAAATAAAAAAATAAGCTTATTTCACCCATAACATAGAAACACGTTTTACAGAGAAATGGCAACGCAACTTTCCTACCTGCGAGGCGTCAGGCTCAAACCCGAACAAGTCGCATCCTGAAGATGACAACCCTGCAGGAAGATTAAGTTTACTCGGTGAAGTATTTCAATTAAGTTAAGAAAAAGGAAAACGCAAATCGTTTCTTTACGTAAATCGTCTCAACGTTTGCACCTTGGAGTTTCATTAGGAGTGTTCACAGAGTTTGTGCACCAGAAAAGAATAAGTAGGAATTTTATGTTAATTTACACCCAGGATACACCAAGAATGTGATCAAATTCTTTTATCAATAAATCATAGTTATGTGTTTCATTCCTAACATGTGTCTAACTGCTGTCTCTCCGTCTTAAAAAATGACTTCGCCATCAAGTTGTTAGAAACATTTTTCTCTTCTGCAAGATTTTTCACTTGTATTTCCAGAGCATTTGCGGTGGGAGATTTTACGATTTGATTTAATGTTTTGTTTTGTTCTTTTTTTGGATTATATAGCTATGGTTAAGTTTATTGTAATATTTTCCTAATATTTCCCTGTAGTTTTGTGTTGTTGGTGATGCTACCGCTTGATTTTGCACTGGTTGACGGTGACGTGTAGCGATGTTTGCGAAAGGAAAGCAGATACGTCGACGGATATCGAATTCTCTTCGGGGAAGCAAAGCTGTATCACCACAATATAGAATTCTATCTGAAACAGAGCCGTACAGAGCGCGCTCTGCATTGGAATAATATCAAATGAACTGAGATAACAGAGTCCTCTTGGCACATCCCTACAGCAATGAACGGAGTGTGCGATACATTTATGCAAAATAGCGCTTAGTTCTGAATTATCTTACCTGTCAAGAGAACTATACAAAACTAATCACGAAATTATTTGCACGAGACTACATAGGTTTTCATGTTATCAAGCTTTATTCAGAGAGAAACAGTACACCACAGGAATACTGTGGCGTCACTGAGGGCTTTTGCACTGTCGACGAAATTTATCTTTTAATAGTGTTTCTCAACCCCTGGTCCGCAAAGATGGTTCAGATGGTCCGCAGGCAGATTACAATTTTAGACACTGTATTCGTACTGTATAAGGCTAAAAGCGATTATAAACTATAAGCCCAACTTTTTAAAAACCACGAGTACTCCATTGACAAGGCAAAAATCTGGCATTTACTGGAGCAGGATAAGATAGCATCCCCTTATATAAAACGCTAACGTGTGGTCTGCGTGCGTCGTCTATAGCTGCTTCTCCTATTGGCTAACGAACGGCCAATCATCAACCACCATATTACGTTCGTACCAACATCTTGCTTTTCGTTTATTTACAGCTAGACGCTGAAATTCATATAAGGAGAAGGAGATTCAATATTTGCGCTATTTTATCCGTATCAGTTAGACAGAAATTGAGAAGGGGATTCAATATTTACGCTACTTTATCTGCATCAGTTATGAGCATAACCTAAGAATTTTTTTGGCAGAAGGTAAGAGGCAATGATGTTTATTAAAAACTAGGAGAAATGTACATAATGCGAAATGTATTTGTCACATAAATAACAGTTACCCGTTTACGAAATTATCTCCGTAATCTAAAGTGAAATGCATTTTTTTACTACCATTTTTTTACTACCATTATATATGATACCCTTAGTTTTTGATACATGTGTTAGCTATTAAATGAGATTTAAGATAACTTTTTTATCAGATTTAAATCATCAAGGATATGACACTCGCAATTCAACAACGATATTATTGCCGCAAAATAGCAGCGAGCAGTGATATAATAAATACTGAGAGTAGGGGAAAAAAATTGATACCAGGCAATTATATGTCACAAAGTTACGATTATTACGTTCGATTAAATTTACATATTGCTTTTTATTTATCTACGACAACCAGATGCAGAAATTAATGTAAGGAGAAGGGTTTTCATTATTTACGCTATTTTACCTGCCTCAGTTGTAAGCACCAGTTTAAACCGTAAACTAAGAATTTTTTGGCACACGATAAGAAACAATGAGGTTTATTAAAAACTCAGAGAATCGTACATACGTAATCGCGACATGTATTAGTCAAATAAATAACAGTTATTTGTTTTCGAAATTGTAATCTCCGTCATCTAACGTAAAATGCATTTATTTATTTGAGATCGTAACCAAGTGCTCTGATAATCTAACCAGAGTAACGTATTCATATAACGAAAGATATAATTAAAAAATATTATTTTTCTTACAAGGTTTTTCAGAATGAATTCCTACTACCACCATAGGTGATACCCATCATTATTCATTTGAGGGTAATAGAGGCTATGATTTTCGAACGCAATATTACTGGAGGTTGTGGTTAAGTTTACCAGAATCGCAACTGACACATTTTGTTACAGCATAATTCACTCTGAAACGAGTTTTGCAAACCAATTAAACTGCTTTCATAAGCGCCATGTTACTAAATGTATTAATTAATGCGGGTGGAAGTAGTTTCATATTTAACGTGCTGAATTGTGCCTGGACCAGGAATAAAACTGATATTACATGGATAGCAAAAGTTTTTGGAATTCCTAATCTGATTTTATTTAATTGGTTCTTTACTTCCGGCGTCATTAATTCAGTAGAAGTTACTACTGTATGGCTATGTGAACGGCAAATGAAATATGTAGAACTTTGCAAAATCAAGGTCATTAGTATTATGTAATATCAGTTCCGTTTAATTAACCAACTGCAAAAAAAATGAGCTGCCAGAATATTGCGTTCAAACCGTCATTTTTGACGGGCTCGAAGCTAGTTGTTTCTATAATATTCTGTTCATTTCCAGCTGACAACAAAAAGAGCAGTTAGTCTAAGAATTAAGTAAATGGCTGTTTCTAAAGTCTTGTAGTAGGTATGAGAGACCTCGGTACGTGATAGCGTTGGTAATGTAAAAGTGGTGAAGATTACAAAACTAAAAGGTTGGAAGTCCAGTGTCTTATTTTATTTTGTGTATGTGGATATAGTAACATTATTATTCCTTCGGTTACTTATTATTAAGAGTGTGGTCAGTGTTATCGACTTTTAATAGTTCACTTCCAGTTTCTATAGAAATTCAAAACATGCTTTTAGATATTTGACCTCACAATAATACCATAAAATAAGTCCCCGATTTAAATAACATACACATAGCTAAAAAATTAGACCCATATAAGTTAGTCGTCCTCTACATTATTTTTGACAATTTACTGGTACTTGGGTAGAAAAAGGTTGGGAAAGGCTTGTTTAATGCATCTATCCTGCTTTTGCTTAAGAAACACAATAAATTTAAAAATTTAAATAAGAAACCGTGGAAAATGAGATTACAATAGTTTGCATATAAACATTCAATTCTGTTCGTGTACCTAACCAGGATGTGGCTTACAGTGAGAGGAGAGCTCAGAATTTCATATCTCGACTTGGGTAATAAGACAAACAGAGTTTAGCAAATTGTACTCTTATTTATTATCTAATCAGCTACGGTCTCCAAGTAATGATGGCAGTTAATAAATGGAATAAAACTGGTGAGCTAAGGTTTGCTCATATAAACAACACTTTATTTGAATCAAAGACTCACAGGCACCACCACTGTTAACATGTATTTATATTCTACTACAGAGTCTTTGTCGAAGATTCTGAAGTCCCGCAATATTTCACTGACGCATACCTGTAAACCGATTCGGAGGTAGCCCGGTTAGTTTAATAATCGTAGTTATCTCTTATTACTCCACGGCAATTAATTATTCTACTCTAGTGTAAGTCCGTGACTGGGTTTTGGGTATGGTCATTGGTATAGAATAATTGCAGAAAATGCAGCTGTATTGAACAGGTACCGTTTTATTACTTACGGCGTTAGACCTCGTCGACGTCGAGGTTATTAGAGGCGGGATGGGACTGGGGACAAGGAACTGGAAGGAAGTCGGCCATGGAAGTATCCTGGCATTCGCCTGGAGTGATTTGGTGTTACAAAACATTAAAAACAAATAAAACGTAATTAAAATATCTCCTACGTTTATGAATTTGAGTGTCTTAACCTCGAGTCTGATGTAACTTCAAGTCTAATGTCCAATGTAAACACTTTAAGATGGCGACAGTAGTGAAAGAAAAATGGTATCGGCGGGAGGACATCATCGAAGAGTAAAGAACAATTTTATTCCATGTTTTTTAGCAGTACCAAGTTTTACCCTATGTTTTAATAATTTGACGTATATAATCTAAAACGAAATGCAATGAAAAGCAAACTTAATGAAAGAATCCTGCCAAATAATTTCTTGACAATCAAATAACACTCCTTACCTCGATTTTGTATTAACATGTGTGGCCATTGTTATTATGGTAACGAAGGCCGTACACTATACGCCACAGAGTGACAGCCAAAAGCTGCCAACGTAACCACAGCGTACGGAATCTACGAAATCTTATATATATATATATAGATAGATAATGCATGCGTTTCCGTCCAGTGGAGTTCCACGCATTTGAATACTAATATGTTGAAGGGTCAACTGCTCATACTCGCTGGACCCAACTATTTTAACTCAATTACCGCTGTAGGCGACAAGAAAAGGCGATATCCCACAAGCACAACAAATCGGAACGTACATGTGGGATTCGAACCACGGAAACATTCTGGCGTACTTCACATTACACAGCAAGTTTTATCGGTGGTGAATGTTGGGTTAAATGCATTTGAAAATCCCAGCCGAGACCGGGATTCGAACCGGGACATTTTTATCTCCAATCAGATGCCTTATCCGCTTAACATTCAGATCGTTCATTAAATTAGTTATAAGGAGAAGTTAACATTGTAAAATACTATTTCATTTCATTATAAACTATACAAAATATTACATTCAAATCATTTCCGAAATGTTTCAAGTAATTTGTTGATATTAATCAGAAATAATCAAATAAAACATACTTAAAAAATAAGCGATTGACGCTGTCGATAAAGAAGAATGTTTCACACTGAATAATAGTTTTCGGACACTAACAAAAACAAAATTAACAGGAGATAGTTTTGAGCTAACCACCCAATTTGTGTGGATTAATTAGCTGCCTATAACCAACAGTCATCAGCCGACAAAAACACGTAATTTTTATCATACACTTCATATCAAAATAAAGATTTTACTTCAATACTCCAGCTCCCGCCCAGACAACGCCTACAGTTCGGCCCTCCACACAACGCTTGCCGCGACCTGCCATGCTTACAGTGCGGAATCCCATCGAACACTGACTTTCGTTCAGCTGTGGCGAGGCAAAGATTCTACATTACTAACTTAAAGATATTAATATAATTTTACAGCAGTACTACACAAACCTGCAATCTGTTGAAACCCGATAGTAATAAAAATCAAATTACAAATATTAATACAGTTATTCATGGTACTTATGATTAATTAAATCAAATGATAATAATACTAAAATTAATAGGAAAGAATAATTGGGGGGATATGAGAATGTCACATGGTCTATGTGATTTCAATGATCATGATACAAGATCTTCCGAATCGCTAGCTATAAATTCACTTAGTGATTTCGCCGAAATGCAGCGTCTCGCACCTACATCTGTCGACAGCAATTTGCTGATGGCCGCCGTGTGTGGTGGCCTTAAGGGGATATACTCAGCGCGATTGTGCCAACATGCTGCGCCACCTCCAGAAAAAGATTTTATGTCAACTCCCGGTACCATCTGAAGCAAGAGTCAGCGGAATTAAATCCCTCAATTACATTTCTTAAGGATATCGGAATCACAATATTTTCTACAATTTTAATATATATAAAATGATTTTGGACAATAACATGTATGATGTTTATTGGTGTTAATTTGTGAAGGGATCTTGACTGTCACCGACTTGGAGAACTAACCTAAGCCTCAGATTCCATGAGCCGAAGATCCGGACATTTGTGCAGGCAGTAGGTCAGGCCACTCGAACAACGCAGTGTCCACACGCAGCGTCGGAGCACTTGCGGCTAATTGACAGTATGAAAGGTATCAGCCAAATATTCGCAATGGGAGAACGATGTCTGCGGGTTGTGGAGAGACTTTCTGATAAGGGGCGTAAGCCACTGATAAGGACACGGAGAGAACGCGTAGTCATGTGTGACAGCGTTATCAGCATCTGAAAAAGTTTGAAAGGGGCGTCATTGCAGGTCTCCATGTTGCCAGCTGGTCGATTAGTACAATTTCCAGATTTGTGGGAGCTCGGCTATGGCAGTGGCCAGTCGTTAGACTGCATGGGAATTCCTGTCGAACTGAGCTCCATGTAATGTTATATGTTATTCTGCACCATTGGCCGGACTCTAGCAGCAGCTTGATCAGGTAATTACAGTCCCATTCGTGCTTTTAACACCACAACACAAACGGCTCCATTCGGAGTAGTGCCGTGTTCAGGAAGTATGGACTGTTCATGATTGGCGTTGCACTCTGTTCAGTGATGAATCTCGGTTCACAGTATGCCGGATATCCATCGTTGCCGGGTATGAAGGAAAGCTGCGGAGAGGTCCCATCCTTCCAATGTTTTGGAGCGCACGGCGGTGCTACTCTTGGCGTCACTGTACGGGGAAACAATTAATATGATTTCAGGTCACGGCTGGTAGTGATTGGGGAAACTCTGACGCCATAACGGAACTTCACAGACATCCTATGTCCTCATTTATTATCACTCATGCCACAGTATCGTGGTGCTGGTTTTCAAGAGGATAATGCTCGTCGACACACGGATCTACATCTACATATATACTCTGCAATTTACAAAACTGTGGGTGGTGGCAGAGGGTGCTCAGCACCAAACCTAATCTCTTTGTTGTGCATTCCAATCCCTAATGGTACGAGGAAAAAAAGAATTCATATAAGAATCAGTGCGGCACCTTATTTCTCTGATTTTATCTTTCCTGTCATTCCGACCCAATTAGGTTGGTGGACGAAGTATTTCACTACACTCGTAAGTGAAAGTGGGAGTACGCATGTTTACCCATAAGTTTATACGAAACGTGCGTAGTCTATCTACCAGAGACTTCCAGCCTAGTTTACTAATCAGTTCTGTAACGCTTTCATAAGGACTGTAGCAACCGGTCACGAATCGAGCGGCTCTTCTGTGTACTCTCAATCAGCCCATTACGAAACGGATCCCAAATGGCACAACAATAGTCCAAATGTGGACGCACAAGAGATTTGTACGCTATCTCCTTTGTTTGTTCATTACAATTTTTCAAAATTCGACCTAGGAACCGCAGCCTAGAATTAGCTCTACCTACCAACGTATTAATATGTAAGTCCCATTTTATGTTCCTTTGTTCTGTTACTCCCAAATATTTCATAGAATCGACCATATCAATAACTGAACTGTTTACGCGATGTTGAGGTACTTCCTTGACCAGCATTATCCCCAGTTCTGTCCCCGATAGAACATGTGTGGGATCAACTCGGGCGTGAACTCCGCCCCAGTGCCAGTGTCCAAGATGTCAAGGACCAGTTGTATGCCAGCTTACTTCAGGAGAAGATAAAATGGTTATTGAATTAGTGCTTGCATCCAGGCCAGTGGAGGTGTCACTTCACACTGATAAATGGGCTCATACTGCCAAGTTCCTTGTACTTTTATCTTGTTTTTGTAATTACTGCAATAACATCACATACCGTCTCAATCCGTTAAGTTTTACTTCGTTTTCTCCTCACCTTTTAAGTGATTCACATTTGTTGTCAAGCAGTGTACATCGCTGACTTGGAACGGAAAACTCGAGATTGTGGCTCTCAATATTAGGATCAGAGACGGAAGAGGTTGATATAAATTAAATCTTGTGCATTTCACAGGGTGGGGAGAGTTGTATCGTTTTCGAAAGAATCGTAGAATTACGTGTGTCAGAAGAGCCAATAAGAGGAAAACGACTGAATAAAGAGAGTATTGGTAAATTCATCGCAAATAAGCATTCATCAAAAGGGCTTTTTTTTATAACTTTGTTAATTTTTGTTTTATTCTCTCGTTAGATCATCGAGAGAGGATATGTCCTGGGCACCTGAATTGGGGAGGGTGGAAGGAGGAACGAAACACCGAGGTTTAGAACCTGCAGACAGTAAAGCAATGGAGTGTTCTCTTCTGGACTCGTGCCACATCGTGGAGATTGTCTTCAAATTGATCACGGAGTTTGATGGTTGAAGAGTGAATCAACTACAGCTTTCAGTAAGGGAATAATTTAGATGGGATTCCATTACAGTCGCAGAACATGACTCTCAAAACTGGATAGCTGTATGTAGGCATTGTGGTGTCACTGCTAAGGTAGAAGCATATTACTATTCGGTAATTTAATTTAACTGCTATAGAGCGCAGCTCCGGTGGCAATTTACACCTTTCTTCGTATTGGCCATGTTGAATAAGGAACACCAGCGCCTGGTCATAGGTATCAGTTGTGTAGTTATCAGAGTGAGAGGACATGCACCCTACCCGACGTAACACCGGATTTGTCAGATTCTGAGCATAACTGCATTGTTAGAGGAATCTTGTGTTGCAATTTGTCTGCGAAATGCATAACTATATTCTGCGTGAGATTAGTGTATTTTTGTTTATGAAATGTATAGTTTATAAGGTGGAGATTGGGGAGTTTCCCAGCACTCGCCTTGATGACTCTAGGAAGCCGCGTAATACCCGCAATAAGTTCATCTGACACACAGAGACCAGGAGCAGATTTTGGTACCAGTGAGGTGCACATAATTAAATAATCACATAATCAACCCGGATTTGTCAAGAAATTGGCAGTGCCAAAAAATAATCACTATGACGTTAAATTTTATTATGCTTTGGTATGTCTTAGAAGCTTGATCTACACTGAAAGATTCAACTATTTAATTAAATTAAAATCGTATAAATTTCAGTAAGTAATTATACCTCTTTATTTCTTAGCGTATTCGGGTAATTAATGAGAATAAATCGACTGTATGATAAACCAGCGAACGATCAGTGTCAACCAAATTTCATGCCCCGTGGCGTGGCTGAGAAAAGATTTGAATAACCATTCGCATTAGGCAGATTAGTGCTAAAACATAAAGGATAATTTTAAAAACTAAATCACTTAAATTAAGAACCTATTAATCAATGTATATAGCCAATATTATTTCGCCGGAAATTTTACATTTAATCTCTGAATACTTAAATTGTGTTCCCTTTTTTTTCCTTACGGCTTTACGCCTCGTCAACGGCTAAGGTCATTAGAGGCGGGATGGGACTGGGGGCAAGGAACGGGAAGGAATTCGGCCATGGCCTTTTTGAAGGAAGCTTCCCGGCATTCGCCTGGAGTGATTTGGGGAAACCATGGAATTCCCAAATCTGGATGCCCGGACGGGAATTCGAACCCGCGTCCTCCCGAATGAGAGGCCAGAACGTTAACCGTTCACCCACCTCGTTCGGTATTATGTTCCCGTCGTGTATACAATCTTTAACAGACAAAACATGCAGAAGAACATAATCCAGAGAAAATAACAATTGGAGGCAATATATCACTATACCGCACGTGGAGTTTCAGTGGCATATACGCTTATATAGCAGCATTCAGACCGCGAATTTTTGTGTAACACTGAATACTGAGGAATACAGATTTCAGTCGTCAAGCGTTATATTTCTCTCGTGATTTTACAACTGAATATATAATCTGAAGAAAGCGATGTTTTAGAATACGTCACATATACAAAGCATACTCCAACAGAGAGAAATGATGGGTCTAAGCGATTAAGTAACTAAACAAATGTATTATCAACTAGCAGGTTAAAAGAAAACACATTAACACAAAAGATACTATTCAGCAGATAAAATATACTGCCTTTTTTTTTTTACCTTTTTTTGACTAATTCACTGGAAACTAGTATGCTGTGCCAAGGTTATTTGATTTTCGATGGACGTTAAGACCATCTCCTTTAAAATCACGGCCACTGCACTTTTGGTGAGGCGACAAAAGCGACTCGTTAATGAAATGCTTTTACGTCATGAAAGAATTAACTGCTAACCGGCTGTCTCCAAATGACAGATCGATGTCGAAATGCGTGTTGAGCTCTGAACACAGAATCTTTTCAATCTAAAAAGCAAGGTAACTGATGAGATTAATTCTCAAAGCTAATCGCTGGTTGTATAACGAAACACTTCAGTATTTTGTAAAAGTGCATGCGACTAAAACGATCGCTCACCAGTGGAAATAAATATAAATAGCACGTTTAAACTGATTGAATTTCTATTTGTTTCCTGACAAACGTGTTTATGCATTATTAGCTGCAATATACTCTGTACCAGCTTCGAATTTTATAAGAATTTTTTTTTTTTTATCACGTTCTCTTCATCGTGTCGTTAACAGAATTAAGTAATCACAAAGCTTTAAAATGAATAGCTGAGCGTACAAATAAAGTGATCGTTTATTGAGTTGAGAATCCTTCAAACGAGTTTTTTTAGATCGGACCTGACTGATTAGCACCATTTCTTGAAAGTAACATATTGTCGTATCATTTTATTTGTAGCCTGGTGAGTCATCAACATATAAAACACAAAAAATAAAATGTTAAAAAGCGAAAGAGAGTAAACGAACGTTGCAGAAAAACTGTGGCACCGGGGACCTAGAAAACTTAAGTGAAAACGCGATAAGTGATGCATTTAAAGAATTCTCTTTCAATTCATTTTCATAAAGACTAGAAGAAGACTCAAAGAACGTTTATTCGCACTAAACAGAAGTCAATAGCAATGCATACAATAAAAAATAAAAACCGCCTTAAGATTAGAAATTGCGTAGGCAAATTTCATATTAAAAAAGGAGCTACGACCAATGTCCTTAGCTTCCATCTGCTGAAGTACGTTATATGGTTGAACATTACTACATTCTTATACGATAACACATTGATCACATTGATTAGATGGGACATAATTTGAATAATAGTTAGTGTGAAATACGGGATGGAACGGTTTCATCAACATGGGATCAAAATTGTTGATGCAGGGTCACAAGTTGATGGGAATTATTTTTCTGGTTCTACAAGATCATATCGATTTTTCAAGTCTGTATCAAATCTATAATTGTACATACATTATTCAGCAAGTATTAGGTGGTTCGGATTCCACGTTAAATTATACGTCCCCTTTACCCGGCAGGAGTACCGGGTTTGGTTAATTAAGAGGAGAGAAGATGAGATGGCCATCGCACCTGCGATACCGGTCTACGCCAGTTCGTTTGCAATTGGTTGAAAACGAGGGCAGAGTTGCGCACCCTCGAAACGTCTGGAAGCCGACCGCATTTTATTTATTTAACAGTAGCTTAGTCTTTCCAGCAACCGTTTATTAATAACATTAGTTCCTTACCCTTTTACTAGTAGGCAATAGTGTCACTACGGTTTTGCAACAAAAAGTCGAATATCTTTGGTGAGACTGACTCCGCAGTGGATTCATCGTGATAAAGATTCTTGGTTATATAGCCGTTCACCACTAGGAGACTGCATGACCAAATTTTTCGAGTGAATTCCTAAAGGTCACAGGAGCATACATCGTGTCCTATCTCAAACGGCTGCTGTCCAAAATATTCATGCAGAATTTATAGTATTGCATTTGACTTTTAGATTTTTTTTTTTTTTGATAGTGATCTATAGATTGAAACAGATCGTTAATTTTTACATAATAATTATTATTTTGTTAGCGAAAGGGTGTTTAACGTTATCATTCTAGAGACTGAAAAAAATCACAAAAACAAATATTGACATAATATTTAATTATTGTAGGCCATTTCTTCTACAGTTGCTTGTTAAAATAGTAATTATTGTTTTATTAATACGTCAGTACAACTGTTAGATATTATTTATTTTCCGGACGCGTTTCACCTCTAGTCTAGGCATCTTCAGCGAACAGTTTTGCTGTAATATGTGATTGGTTATTTACTTTGAACATAAAGATTTTTACATTTAACGAAATTATTCTTACATAGGAAGCAGAATATTACTTGTATTTATATATCAGTTTTGGATTACCATGCAGGACGTTTTGTTTATATAAGTATAGTAATATAGGCTTTATACACGAAAGCCTATACGAAGCGCACACGAAAACTAAAGTTTGACAATGTCGTGCATCGAAAAATATGCTTCAAAATTGATTTCTAGTCGAGTCACAAGAGCAAAACTACACCAGAATTAAAAATCAAGTTCAATAGTGTAAACAACATGCTGGTTGAGGTCACAGGCGACCAACGACGACACCTAAAAACGGAAATGTAAACGGAAGTTGAAATATAAAGCCTATCTTAGTATACTCATATAAACAAAACATCCTGCATGTTAACACAAAACTGATATATAAATGTAAGTAATATTCTGCTTCCTATGTAAGAATAATTCCGTTAAATGTAAAAATCATTATGTTCAAAGTCAATAACCAATCACATATTACAGTAAAACTGTACGCTGAAGATACCTCGACGAGAGGCGAAACGCGTCCGGAAAATAAATAATATCCAACAGTTGTACTGGCGTATTTATTAAACAATAATTACTGGTTTAAATATTGACATCTTTATTTTTCTTTTGACAATTCAAAGTAAATGTACTTTATTTCTTCCAACCAAACAAATGACATACGTGATTAAGATTACTCATTATTTACAGCAAGAGATCTCAAATATTCATGTTTGGTCTAGTTTAGTGGAGGGTATGAAACATCTCAGACATTACTGGGCGCTTGAAAAACTGAGTTCTGGTGAAAACTTTTGTGGCACGAACTATGTTCTGCTACCCTTCGTAAATAGGAGCGTTGAGTGGTGACGAGGTGTATCGGCAAGTCGCTGTTACGTGGTCTCGGCTCAGAGTAGATAGGGCTACGACAGCCGTTGCGGCGGGTAGCGTCACCCCAGGCGCATGGCTGTGAAGGCGAGTTGGGCAGCTCTTGGCAGTCAGGAGCTGCTCATCAAGCGTTTGCGGGTTCCAAACACTGGCCAGCAGATCCGAGTCGAAACACAAAGATTGAATGCCTCCGGCACCGGCTGCTTGTCCGCAGGAATCCTCGTATTAGCGCCTTCTAGATCGGGACCGTCCAACCCTGTTCTCCTGCCCATAGGTAGGCTTCAACGTACTTTCCTGCCATACTGTTGTCTTATATGCTATTCCCTCTTCATTTCTCAACTTATAACAATTAAGCGCACTCATTCATTTCCGCTGCCTCCCACCACATTCTGTCCTACGTCAACGTAGTTTTTCCAGACATCTCCCAAAATACTCAAACCGTTAGGAAGTGGTGATAAATTGTATTTAGTGTCTCTTGTCTTTCATTCAAAACTTCCCTAGACTGTCAAAGGCTTAGCAGTTTAGGTCCGATAATCGTCTTGGGACCGAGAAAACCTTTTGTTGGCTAGGTGGGCCAATCGCACTAATGGTCAAAGCTCCAATGTTTGAATTTCTGCAAGTGTGAAAAACACGCAGATATTACTTATGAATTATTCGCTGGCCATTCTAATTGTCTTGACCACATGTAACACCACAAGACAAAGTGGTGACAGTTTATATATTATGCGTGGTCTTAACGTTAAGTTGATATGGCACGATAAATGGGAACCTAAGCTAAATTATGAGGCATTTCCTATAACGAACGAATAGTTAGTACCAACTATAGTAACAAGTTGATGCCTTGAACTAACTTGGTATAAATGGTGCAAAGCAAGATAAAGTTGGATCAGCGGTTAAGCTCTGTCGTAAGTGAAGCTAACTCTAATTGCTATTCATATAACGAATTTGAAGAATTATAAAATATATACGAAGGAAACAGTGTACAAAACTCCTGTAGGTCAGGAGCTATCAGTTGATTAATTAAACATCGTTTAACTTAATTAGAAACTATCTTAAACGGATCCATTACACGTAGGCGTTACAGTACTTCACTTGATATATGGAAACGGGAAAATTTCAGTCCACTACTAGTTTACTCACAGAGAGAGAAATTATCACTTCGTAAATAAACTTGGGCATAAGTCGCACTTCTCTTAATGTCGATCGAAAGATGTATACAGGAGTGTAAATCAGCTGTTCCATTACTTGTAAACATTATCCAGTAAACTGAAGGTGGGGTACTAGAGAGTAACGGAAACGGTTACTCAAACTTAAAATAGATTTCTGCGTCATTTACGACCCAAGCGTAGTGCGGGTATCACTCCTGCTTCTTGCTGTGAAGCAGTTGTTGCTGTAGTTTGAGGTATAAAGACAGCAAACGAATCCTGTTTGACTCGGTTTATGGAGCTGGCAGGCTCTAACCGAGCGGAAACCGCAGCAGTAACGCAGCCGAATTCTCTGGAAACACGCCCCGTTTGATCTGACCGCAGGAGTGCCTCGGGTGCGCAGATTCAGTTAGTGGAGGAAGCTTTTAGAGAACCACATGGTCAGCGTCAGCTTTCAAGGTCGGTACCGAACAGCTTGGCAGAGCATGAAGCTAAATTTAATCTCTGGGTTTACTAGACTTTGGTTGCTACTTGTGTGTGAATATCGTTATCAACCTCCGCTTTTTTCTTGAACTTTAGTACAAAAGGAGAAATTAATATTTACTTGTATGTGAAACGAAAGTACAACGAAAACTCTGAGGTTCGAATAGAAACTGAAGAGGATTAAAATGTAGAAGACAAGTAAATACATGTGGTGTAACCATTCACATCACGGAATGTATACTCAAAGTGTATTGGAATATTATTTTTCGTTTCGATAATTATTTAATTTCACAAAAAAATAGAGTTATTAGGAAGTTACGCTCTATATTAATGATGATAAGCTTTTAGGCAATTAACCTAAGTGCACTTTCGACAGTGTTTTGCGGAAATGGCGAGATTTCTCCTGTGGAAAGAATAATTTTAATATACTGGACCGCTTGAATTTAGAAAGTACCAGATGCAAAACAACTAATGTTTCAAGGGCAACAGCAATAAACTAAAAAGATTTTCCCTGCGCTTTGGGAACCACGAACCGCCTCAGCAAATTTCCTATTAGGAAGCTACCTAACTGTTCAAGCTTCTCTGGAAATCATTATGAACTTCATTGAAACTTGATGAACATTGAAAAGGAGTCACGAAGAAAAATTCAAGAATGCGTACGTCAATTTTTATGACAAATTTGAGTTACGGGATGAATTATAATTTTTACTATCAGAAACATCTTCCTTTAAAACATTCAAAGTGCATTAAATTTTAACCATCCAAAAATTTGGAATGGCATATTTCCTCTAAGAGAGAATTTATATTATGGTAAGTAATTTATTTGTTTTAAAGTCTTTTTATTTTAATAAATCTCATATTAGCAGTATCAAATTGGAGAGCTCAAAAATCAGTTTTTTTTTTTTTTTTTTTTTTTTTTTTTTTTTTTTTGAAATTAACTGCTTAACGTCTTTTAACAGCGAGGTCTTTAGAGACGGGAAAGGATGGGAGGCAAGGAATGGGAAGGAATTCGGCCATGGCCTTTTGAAGGAAGCATCCCGGCATTTGCCTGGAGTGATTTGGGAAACCATGGAAAACACAAATCTGGATGCCCGGATGGGGTTTCGAACCGGCGTCCTCCCGAATGCGAGGCGAAAACGCTAACCGTTACACCACCACTCTCGGTAAAAATCAGTTTTAATGTCTTCACTGTCTGAAAAATTAAACTGTGAATTCTCGAATTTTCAGTCTCTTCTTTACTGAATCATGTTTTAAAATGTGAACGTGTTATTTATTTTAGTTAAAATTCGTCTGTCAATTAAATTTAGACTGATATCTATGATTGTATTATAAAAATTTAAACTTAATGAACGGCAGAAAATTATTTTTTTCCGAATGTCAGACTATCACAGATCAATTTGCTTACCCGTTCAATCATTAGAACAAGAACTGATTGTATAATAATACAGGAAACAACAAATTCGGTAACTATTATCTGTTGCCGATTAGTTGAACTTCTTTAAAATAGGCTCATATAGATGTCACTTCTTAATTTTGGAAAATTAAAAAACGTAATAAACGCCTGAAATGAATTTTACCGATGATGAGACCCTAACAGATCGATACCTAGACTAAAAAAACAAACAATTCCACGGTTTTATATATAAAAGAAAATAGGTAGAACAAGTCGTACTTGTTGTATATAGTATAAGAATTGCTCCCTTAATAGTATTAGATACATAAATTCCACTTGATATTGCTTAACCGTAATTTAAAATTTGCATTTAAATTTCGTCCTAGTTTATACATATCTTATAATTCCACAATAAAATCTAAATTCGTTAACTTGTGTTCTCTAACAGATCTGTAGCAAGCAAAGTGGCCTGAGTCACCAGGCCAGAGATCTGAAAATCCAGCAGGAGGCCTGCAGAAGCTATTTGCGAGTTTTAAGATGTGACGAGAGCTCTTTAACGGCAGAAAACAGTCAGAGTGAATTCCTAAATAACGTCGGCTGCTTTTTACTGACGAATTAGCTAAGACCAAATTTACAGGACTAGATCAAAAAACCCCTGCCACAAATTATTCACACATCTCCAAGGCTCCGCGTACGCCGTCAAAGCGTCCATTCCAAAACTACATCAAAGATAAACAAATAATTATAATTTACGAATGACATTGTGGTAACGGAAAGTAAACACGAATCGTAAAGTAACAGATCTCGACTATATAAATTTCATACGTCTGTTTCTTGCCCCTCGGATTTATGGCTGCTTTCACTCTAATCCATAAACAAAAAAATATCATTAACAAATCGTATATTGCTTATAAAGTTCTTGAAAATCTTATTCCACAATCATATTGCGATCCATAATTATTTTTTCCACATAAAAGATAAATAAGAGTTACGAAAGGTAGGCAATGCTTATATTTTATTTAGCTGATACATGTGTCTAATTTTCTTCCACTTTCATTATAGCCAAGGGAAAAAAATTTCTATTGAAATAGCTGAATAAAATATTCTTTTATCTTTCTTAATGAAAGGCACATTTTTATATTATCATACAGGACGTTAAAAAAAGTGTAAAATATTTTAAGAGGTGATAGTATGCATCAAAATAAGAGAAAAATGACTGAAGAACTAACGCATGCTTTCGGTGTTAATAACAGGTCCGCTATATGGCCGCCGTTCACGGCAATGCGTTCCTCATTCCTTCAGCGTAAGGAATCGCGCATTATTTGAAACTGTCTTGGTTGGTCCTGTTCGTCTTCAAGGCATGTCAAGACGTACAGGACGAACCAAGGCAGTTTCAAAGAATACGCGATTCCTTACGCAGAAGGGCTAAGGCATGCATTGCCGTGGACGGGCGTCATATTGCGGACCCCCTAAAGTATACGTTAGCACTCCAAAGTTTATTAGACATTTTTGTCTTTTTAACTCTTAAAATATTTTACGCTTTTTAACAATCTGTATAAAAGCTTCTTGCACACAAACAATTCGTGATATTGAAGTCGAAGTTGTTAGTTGTTAAAACAAAGTAAAGGGAGAAAATGTGAAAAATAGTCAAATGAATAAATTCATGATGAAATAGCTTGAAAAAAAATTGAATATACTTCTCTAAAACTAGGCTATCCTAATCTTCTTAGAATATTTTAATCTTTACTGACTGTGTCTTTGTTCGTCTTTATCAATAGGTTCATCATAAATAATTAAAGCAATTTCACAAATTTACTGTAGCTAAATTATTTGACATAATGTCTCAAATCATTACAGTCGTATAGAAAAAAATGTAAATCTGTTCAGATCGAATGTTGATGCGAGCTCGCAGCTATTTTACAGATCCTCACACACAAAAATGAAATGTCGTTGCATTGTTACGACTGATTGATGAAAATGAAATTCATGTACAATATAAACTTTCTCAAAGCACTCTGAAGTTTTGACTGAATGCTCACGTCTGTGCACTACTGCCAGATATTTGAAACACGGCTACAAAACGTTTTGAGTTTTTCTATACGACTGTAAAGGTTTGTTGTAATGTGCCCAATAATTTAACTGTGTTTAATTTGTGGAATTGCTTCGATCATTCATATTTAGACACACGCGCATGTGTTTGTGTGTGTTTGAGTGTATGTGTGTGTGTGTGTGTGAGAGAGAGAGAGAGATACTTCGATTCCGACTATCCACTTATGTCTATTTAAAGCTGTATCTCTATCTTCTATTTCGACTGAATGTGGTGAATTAATTCCAGTGGGTTCTGCCACTATGAAATTCTGTTACTTTATAAAATGACTTAATACGGTATGTCATGTTTCAGAAGTAAGTAATAGGTCATGGACACGTACCGAAAGGATTTCTGGGTCGAAAGATCTTCAGTTGACAGTTGTGAAATTTTCTTCCAGATTTTGGGTTTCATTTCGCAAAACCTCCGTGCATCACATCAAGGAGAGGCGTATTGCATGGGTTAGTCTATTTAATTATATTTTCCTCTCATTGTTTACGAAAAATACTAGTGTTGATTCAGGAATGATGTACAACCTTTCACCACCTACCACAGTGCTATTTTGTACAAGCATACGAAGAGAAGCAAACTGATGGGTCTATTGGGGAAGGGGCATTTTTTCTGTAGAGTGTTATTCAAAAAGAAAATGTTCGATATGAGATATTCTGAAACGTTCATTATTTACTAATCACATGATATTTGTATATCTACATCTACAATCTGCAATTCACAAAATTATGTGTAGTTAAGGGTACATCGCTATAAATTAGTTTACTATTTGTGTAATCAAGTCCCACTAAGGAAGGACGAATATATGTAAGTAGCAGTGCAACGGCTTATTTCTCCTGCATTATGTCTCCTGTTATTACAACCCAAATATGTTGGGAGCTATAATAGTTCTCTGCACCGATAAATTAATTGGGTTGTTCACACGTTTGCTAATATAGTCTATCGCACTGTCGGACAATCCCACCTCAATATCAATACCAAGTTGGTGATGAGTGGTCACAATGTGAGATCAACAGCAATCAAGATTCTGGATACTAGCGGCCAGAGATGTTATCACATAATCGAGATTTTGATCGTTATTTTATTAATATTGATTCTATTTAGTTAATTATCTACAAATAAAAGAATAACCATAACACTAAAAGAATATTATATATTTCCTGTAAATCAACGTATTAATGATTAGTTGCTTATTAATATTCGTTTGATATAGATGTTTTGGTTATACTATGATTCCAAAGATATCCCTATTATGCAAGATAAGAAGTAAGGGATCATGTTTTTATCCCAATACACTGAATATATTAACGTGCATGTAGTAAAAGCATTCATTTAGGTGCATTCGGCCTTACAACATAGGATATGAGTTATTCAAGTTTTTTTTTAAAATAATAATAATTTAAATTTTTCTCATGATCGCCACTCACGTAGCTGCATTCGTTACTTCACGCGAATCAAAGTAGTTTTACAATGATTGCTATCTATTGAGTTTGAACCAAAATTAAAATTAATATCACGCAGCATAATGTACTCGTATGTTGTTAAGATTTATTTTTAACATTTTTTGGTTTCACTGTCTCTATATTACTGACAACATTATTTCAGACATTTGCAAGCAGTTGTAACTATATCGATTGTGAATTGTGTACATGTACAGTAAATAATATTCTGAAAGTTAAACCGTTTAAACGTATATATATGAGATTGCAAAAATAGGAAGCCTATTCATAATGATAGTGAAAAGGGATATGAACTTGGAGTAAAGTGAAACTGGTAAATAGAAAAAGGTCATTAATGCATCCATTCAATATTAAGTGGTGAATTATAGGCCTATTGTTTAAAAGTACATTTTCTCTTGCAAATTTTATTTTAGTAGCAGAGGAGAACTACTAAGGTAAATTACAGAAGGCACTTGAAGGTAAAATATAATCTGGGACATGTATCAGAAATCGATTGGAGTCATTCACGCTTACCCATTTGAAAGGTTTTTAAAACTGTCAAATTTATGATCAGTTCTATGCTTTTTACTCATATTATCATATTTGACTCTTGTAGCAAACTTCTCGTCGTTATTGTCCTGCAGGTATATATATATACAAGATAATTTATTATCACTTCTGTGTTAATGGTCTAACGTGTCTTTAATATAGACTCTAATTTACGAACGAGGGACCAGCCTTTTCTCCTGAATGAGTGGAATTTGGATTTCCAACAAATTTTATCGATTTCCCTCATCTAGCACGGCCAAGAAATTTTAGCATGTCTATTTTCTTCTCGAAGAGCAGATTTCCTCGAACTAACCTCTCAGTTTGCTTGTCTCCTCGCTCCACACCGATACAACATAGTGGAGCTAGAAGCTCCGCCGCTCTGTAAATACTTTCCCAGTAATTAACTAATTAGAATAATTAGCCAGTTTCATCCCGTAATGGAGCAAGCCTTGTATCTGGACATTCTATGGTTTTATGTTGCTCTGGGCAAAACCGTTTGTATTTAAAAGGTTTCTTTTTCTCTCTAAGCGTATGGTTTTCGTCGCTGGCAGACCAGTGTTGGTAATTCTGGTTGCCTCAGTGAGGGAGTTTTATTCTTCTTATACCAACAACCATCGCCTTGTTTGGGGGAACTTATTCTAACGGTGAAGCGAATGTGTTGCTATTGTAACTAGTGTTCCGTATGATTAGTGTATTTTTAATCCTGAAATGTTTAGTTGTGAGAGGGAGATTGTGGACCGTTCCAGCTTTCCCGTAGGCAAATATAGGAAACCGCTTAAAAACTCAATCAGGCTGGCAGGCAAGCCTATACGGGCTTTGAATCTAGGCTCACTGTACCTCTCGGATACATTGTGGTAACGCTTCAACAAATGCAGCACTGGTGTTTATTAAAGAGATCTCTGGTTGTAATATAAATCACTGAAAAATACGTGTGTAATATAGTCACTTCTTTACGATGCAAATTCGATAGTTGGCTGACTAGGTCGCCATCCAACAGAAACTGTTGGAAAGTTACTTTATCCGATATCATTTCACACAGCAAATTAAAATTGGAGGTACGCTCGAAATAAAAGCAACTAATAACAACAGCTCACTTCTAATCATTACATAAATACTAAGATTATTAAATTCTGTTAATGATTGATAATTACCACATCAGATGTTGAGATTTCCTTTTGAAGAAATAATGTTAGTTAAAATGCCCGCAACAGGTACCAACTGGTAATGATTCAAACTCTAACAATGGTGTTTATTAAAAAAAAACCTATTTCGTAATAAGGTAATCCGCTGGTAAAAAGAACAATTTCCTCCTTCACGAAAAACGGAAATCTGCCAAAATGAGTATTCGCCAAGATATTTTAATATCGAAAAACTCACTACAAAGATAATTCTATCCTTGGTGCGAGCTGAGTTGGTATGATTTGGTCAGATTCAGAGGGGAACCTTATAGATGTCCGAGATAACAATGTTTTGTCCGTCTGTTGTAGAGGAAAACAAAGACGGATAGCAATATTTTCGAAGTGTCATATGTTATTCAATGAATTGGCACTACGTTTTGGTCACAATTTTATATAGACGTAATTTCTAAGTAGCAGCTGCTTGTCGCACCCTGTGTAAGTTTGCTGTACCATTACAACATCAAACGATTGCTTCTCCCTGTGAAAGATTGCGTATGCGAACTGGATTTTGGTCTGTTCGTGCCTTCGAAGGTAAGTTGGTAAATGTTCAGGCATTGGCCTATTCTTTGGTCTTGCATTAGGAAGGACGCGGGTTCGAATCCCCTTCCAACCAACCAGATTTCTGTTTTCCATGGTATACAGAAATCAAAACAGTTGAATGCCACTATGGTTCCCTCAAATGGCCAGGGGTGAATTCCTTTCGGTTCATTGCCCCAGAACTTTCAGTCCCTAACGACCCCGAAGTAAAACTATAAAAAAGTGAGCATATTCTACATATGTGGCAGAAGTCTGAGTTCACTTCAGGATGCTGCTATGTATGAAATTATTGTTATGGCAATGAAGTTCGGAAGCGCTGTAAGCTTCTAACATAACTTGCCAAATTCTCTACACTTCTTCCAGTCGCTGCTTTAATCATCGCGCATCAAGGTCTAAATTGACGACTTCAATTCGTGCCGAACGTTCAAATACAGAGATTTGCTGACTCTATAACAGATTTCTGGTTAGTTCTAAAAATTGAAATCGGAAGGTTGATGCAATCGCTACAATATGATACAAATTTGGATTATTCTCTAAAATGTATGAAAAAAACTGCATGTAGGCCTACTTGAATCAGAAAATAACCCCACGTCAGGAACGAAAAGCGTCTATGCCCCCAGAAAATGTGAGCAAAAGCAAACGAATAAGAATTTCCGACACGGAGCGGAATAAGAACTACAGACAGAAAACTTCAGTGCATAAAAATTTTACCAAAAAAAAAAAAAAAAAAAAAAATGCACCAGGTCAGTTTATCAAAATTAAACGAAACATGTCCCAAATTCAGAATGTTATCGACTCTATTAACAAAATAAAAAAAAAAATCTCTTGAATTCTAGAGAAACAAATATTTTCAAAATTGGTGGTCCGGGGAACGAGCAATTTATGACAAATAAATGTAAGAAATAAAGTACCCTCTAAAGTCAATGAGAAATGGGTATGATTCCAACATTATAACATGTTCAGTCAGTATAAATATTTCAAATAATGTAAGATGTGTAGTCTGCCTTAAGAGTAACACATTTTTATGTAGTTTAACGTTTCTATTTGTAAAGAATTTAATGGTAATGTATTTCTTCGCTGTTTGATGTACTACAACGTAAATCAGAAAATAAAATTTCACGCTGTTTCGAGAACGAGGGAAGTAAATTAGTAATTCTCTCCCCCCAGGTAGTGTAACCAACTTCAGGATTTTATTCATTAGATTAAATTCAAATAATGTTTTAAAATTCAATATTTAAATTATTCATGTTAGAGTTTCTTCGAAGAAAATAAGCCTGACTGTAAACACCGACAAATGAAAATTCTATCAGTCGTAAGGTGAAACGAATGAGCTTACATACTGTTTAACATCCGATACAGTAGGCCTACATTCAGATATAAATACTTTCTCCATCAATTTATTCGGTTCACAGTATAAAAGAGATTATATTAGCCGTTAAGAATAGTGGTCGCTAGATTAAAGTAAATTTCTTATTGTGTTTAGTAAGTGCAGGTGTGTATGAATATCTATATTTATGAGTGTTATTACAATCATTGCAGAAAGCTGGAACTACGGCTTTGGTCAGCTACGAATCATTGTAGTTCCGTATGTGCTACTATAAGGCTATTCCTCGTTAATTCTATATTAATTCTGCTTACCAAAAATTTACGATTGAAGTAAGGGTTTATTAACATTTACTGAAATAAATTCCAAATCTGAGTGGAATAACTATATTCATTTTTTGCGACCGTTATGGAAAAAGCTATTCTGCAACAAAATGAAATAAACTTTGATCGCGGCGTACTTAAAATAACGCTCTGTGAATGTCAAACATTCGAATCGCCGACGCGACATGATGCCTAGCCTTTGTAACCTCGCTTTCAGTTTTGCAACACATCGCTTACAATGTCTCCAGGATAGGTTTTGTGCTTTCCTTATGGTATTACATTAAACTAAATGTTAATATGGACGTAAACGTTTGCAAATTCGATGCATCATAACTATATCTGGAAATAATGATTGAATAATACTATTCAGTGAGAGCGAATGAATTTGGTACATAATACATCTCATAGAGTCACAAATATACAATTGCTGTCTCTTTATTTTGAATAGATACCTGAAGAAGGAAAACACATACGCAGGTACTGTATATAAGAATTAAATGTTATTCAGAACGTGAAAAGGAACCTGGTAACAAACCAAGTCGACCTCACATATTCTTGATTCGTCTTTTGGCAGTAATATTAAGGGTGCAGGAGGTGTAGCTGGCTATTCTCTTCTGAGGTACGGTTTGGAAAATCTTTTTACCATTCGGTGTTGCCCTGCGGTATAGGGGAGTGTAATGCATAATTCTTAATCACCACACATTTTACCAAGAAACTTGGCTTAAACTCTAAACGTCTCGGCAGTGTGTATGTAGTGCGGCCACATATTATTCGTCTTCTGATATCTGGCAGCAAATTTCTTATTCCCTCTCTTCTTTCATTCTTTTCACCATAATTGTTGAATATGATACGATTACAGCATCTCCAAGAATGCATTAAAAGTAGAGGTATCAGAAAAGACACCACTCTGTTATAGAAATTCTCCACGAAGATCCTCTGGACACCTTGCAGACCGGATATGCCACTCTCATTGCAGGATCGTATTAAGTTCAAATCTGGTTTGAGTTGTGGCTGCTTTATCTTTATTCATTTAAATATTTTTTTAGCCTTGCAAGATTAGGGCTGTTGAACCCTCTCTTACATCTCTCCATGTATTTGTAAAACATAAGTTAACGCTTTACAAAAATTAACACCACACAATACTTTATATCACATTTTTCTTAAATTAACTTAATATCTAAAATACTGATTAAAATCTTAGTAATATTGATGTTTAGTTTCTAAATAAGAACGTTACGAGTATGAACTAATGCAAATGAGGCTGAAGAAGAAATCGGTAAAAACTAAATAGTAATGAACACTGGAGAAACATGGAAAAAAGGCAAAAAGTAAAGGTAGAATAAATACGTGTAAAATACGTGTAAAAAATAAAACCAATTGAATTCTGTGGATAAATTATATGTGAAAGAAGACGTTGTTCAGCTAGTGCTGAAACAGGTAATACATTCTGCACCGATTTCTTTGATAGTTCTAATTTTCACTAGAAAATCATTCCACAATCTAGACGCTGAAATGGAAAAGGAATTGGCAAGAGTTTCAGAGCTATGGGAGGAGATAGTTAATATTTTCCAGTTCAGATATGTGGTGTCAATTTTATAGGAAAGTCCTTACGTATGTGATGTTTCAATAAAGTTCGGCGTGAGTTTTCAGGTGGGTAACGCGCTCAAGGAGACTTAGAGAGTGGAACCACTGTAAGCGATGGCATGAAGGAGTGAAGCGACTGTGGCTGAGCTAATTCCGCACCTACGCATCTGGCCTGTTCACTACCACTGGGCTACACTTTTACAGATTCCTTTATCCGTCTAAAGCCACGGGTATGTGTATTTAGGGTAGCTAACGACTCGGCAATTTATTTGTGCAGCTTTCCATGTTTGGCATCTGTCTTATTTGATACTGAAATCATCGTTTCTTTAGTTATTCAATATTATGTACCATAACCTATGACAGCTAGGAATAAGATCCTGTAGGACTTCGTGGACGGGAAGAATAATCAGGCTGAAGCAGTTTTAGCCATTTTCATGTAAAAGTTTCTTGGGATTTCAACTCTGATGGAGGAATATAACGGGTGCTTCAAAGACAGAGGATTGGCGTTGTTTTTAGTATGTCTGTTATGATCCCCATTCATTCATTCAGGGTGATACTATCTTTCGAGTATGGACACATCTTTCTCCAACAGGAGCACAGTATTCGTGACTTGATACACAAGTTCCAGAGCGGCACTACATAATGTAGCTGCTTGAGCTCAACAATTATCTGTCGGTTAATTTTCTTATTATGTCGTTCTGAGCTTCTGGAATACGTTACACAGAAGCATTTGCGAGTTGGGAAACGATATAATGTGATGCCCATGTACTTAGAGTGGAAATTGTGTTTAAGTCTTTCCTTGCAAAAGAAACTTTTAATTGTTGGTCTAGTTAAAATTCTCATAATTAAGTCTCTTTTGAATTTATAAACACTTTTTTCCGACGTTTATGTGTGAATTAATATCCAAAACAATGAATATATGTATAACGACATAGAAAATTTGCTTTAACCCTATACCTATCACACATGGTGTAGACAATTTGTAATATAACCAAAGCGGGTTTAATGTGTGGAAGGAGAAACCGAAACAGAGTTTTTTTTCCACTGTGTGGTGCAATTCGGTATCTCATAGTAGGAAATTTTATTAATTCTACAGTATGCGACCAAACACAAAGGAAATAATTAGTAATACCAACTCTATCTTGCAGGTAAAGCATGTGACATACAGTATAACAATCTTAAAATTATTCCCTGTAGCTTTTTTCATTCTACCAGTTCGAATCTTCAGTTATTAATATATTAAAATACTTGTAGGACTACGAGACGCAGGGTTTGGTGAAATTTTCTTTCCGACGCACGCGTGAGCACAGAGGCGGTGATCTCATCGTGTCACTGAGGAGGAAGAAGTTTATTTGTGTCAGACAAACTGCCGCTACACTTCCGTCCGTGTGTTTACTCCTGGCATATTTCTTCTAAAACCAAGCAAAACTAAATTTGCTATTCTTTCTTTAGCTGTAAGTGTGTTTTTGTTGGCAGCCCGCGCAGTAATTTAATGGAAATAATGTTGTCAACAAATGAATGCGGTGACCAGCAGCTTCTAAGCTGCTGAAGTTATAGCATTCCTCCGGGCTGGCTCTGTCTTTTCCGCGGACGAGCCTTTATTTTACTGTGACAAAAGCCATGTGATTACAAGTCATAGTCTATATAATATGAGACGTAATTAGCAGTATGTTTTGTTGCAACAATTGCAGCAATGAGGCTACATTTTCTTTTCTTGTTTTACCGCGCCTGACGTGTTTCTGTGGTTGACTCAAGTCCGCATTTTAACTTTTACAGGGTTTACTTCCACAAAACTAAATACAGGGATATTTTATAACTTCTGTCAGACCACTCCTAATACATTACTTCTTCTGTTTTTATTAGGGCCAGTAGTTTCCTAGAACTTGGTAGGCCTAAATCCCAATGGTGCCACAACAACTACAAAGTGAAATGGAAGTCTACAACAAGTCACCCAGGGAAATCTAATATACTACCATCATTGGTTCAATATTCGTTCTAATGCATTACTGCTTCAGAGAAAATACCTAATTCATCATAATTAAAACAGATATCGGATACATCAAGTTATTGCATACACAAAATCATTATACGAATTGGATAACTAGATATAATTTTGCTTGCCTGACATTTGGATGGATCCTCCTTTTTTTTTGTCATCAGTCTCTCGACTGGTTTGATGCAATCCACCATCCTTCCTATCTAGCGCTAGCCGTTTCATATCAACATACCCCTTACAACCCACGTCCTCAATCATCTGTTTCATATGTTCTAATCTCTGTCTTCCTTTGCAGTTTTTACGTTCGACTGTTCCCTTTACTAACCAATCCAGCATGTCTCAAAATATGACCTACCAGCCTGACTCTTCCACAAACTTCTTTCCTCGCCCATCATTTCCAAAACTCGTTCGTTTCGTACTTTATCCGTCCACCTAATTTCCAGCTTCCTCCACATTTAAATTGCTTCAATTTTCCTTCTGTATGGTAAAGTCCATGGTACGTTGCGATAACACTGTGACGCCCTTATTTCCCTTCTATGTATCCTTAGTGCTAGAAAAAGAAAGTAAAAAGCGGTTTTGTAACTGGATGCCAATCAGGTACGCGACAGACAGTTAGGTTGGTGTGGTGTCCAGTGGGATGAAGCCACCAGCCGCGTCTCCAAAGCGCAGGGTCGCCTGGGGCCGAGCATGCGCGCAGCCGTGGCGTCGCGGCGGCAGACGCTGCCGAGCGCACACGTCGGGACGCAGCTGCGCCGGCGACACCCAGACGCCTCTCCGACCTCGAGCAGTCGCGGGACAACAAGTGTTCCGTCGCGCCTGGGTCCCTGCACGCCATCCTCCAGACGGCAGCTCAGGCGGGCTCGTCGCAGCATTATTGTGTGGGGTATTGCAGCTCAACACCTCCTAAAAGATTCCGCTGGTTCACTACTACTGTGCACCAGACTGGCGTCGCCTACGATGTGAGAACCACGAGCTGGGATCATCGCTGTTAAAAACCTTCGTAGTTATGTGTAGTCTTTGGCGTGTATTCTCACCAAGTCTCGGATATTCAGAAAGCTTCGCGTAAGAGTAATATCTATTAACATGATGTTGGTGCCCCCAAAGAACTAAGGGTAATATCAGTGTAACTAAATAACTGGCAGGTAAAGCTTCTGCATCGTCTCTGAAGCTAACATTTCTATCCATTGTCAGACAACTGTCGGAATGTGTACAATAATCTTTGGTTACGACTAATGTTCTGCTTAAACATTTGTGATAGCATATGGCTTTGAGACATACATCTAAAAGTGCGTTAAGAACACCCTGCTGTGATTTGATGGCATTATTCTCTATTGATCGTTATGTCTGCGTCCTGTTGTTTACAAGTACTAGTAGTTTTACTTATTTGTGAATTACTTCTAAGGATCGCAGGTGACTACACAGTGATGATCCCTACAACTAACCAACTTGTCTGACAAAGCGAGTAAACGTTTCCAGCAGACCATGTCTGACAGCTTGACTATCTCGTCAGTGACGTCCAAAAACACTAAATGATGATGAATGACTAATATAGACATCATTTCCAACATCCACTGAGCATTTACACGATTTATTGGCAAGTGTTTGTGTCTGTCGGCTGATTTATCTGAGGAGCGAATTGCGCGGCCCTTGCAGACGACCTGTGGCGTACGACCAGAACATTGGACGCGTGGTCTGCGGCCAGCATGAATGCTGATTCAATTACCGGCAATGAAGGGACCTCCGGAGGACGGCGATTGCGTCTTTTGTGAAGCTGCTGTGGGGGCCTAAAGTGCGACATCTCCACTGCTGGTTCAAGCGACAGTTTCGGTGTGCGCAAGCTGTACGTACAGCTAAATCTCTGTAACCTTCCATATCATGGAAACAGTTTAGAATAGACAACGGTGAACTACTGTCGCCAGAAGACTTACTGCCACCGGCACCCTATGTTCTTAACGTCTTTCAAAGTTCTAAGCAACAGGTGTTTTACTAAGGCAGTAAGGTACAGTACGTTTATATAACAGCTACTTTTAATAAATTTCACGTAACAGATTAATTCGACTGGAAGTATGGAGTTACTAACATGTTTCGAAAAGTAGTCCACTTTAAGAATTATCAAAATTTTTCATGTTACACATGAATTGCTTTTGCATTGTTAGTGAATGAAACTGATAAAATTTGAGATTTGTGTCAATTGCCCAATTACGCACTAGTACAAAATATATGGATTTAGAGTTGTGCTAGTGTCTGAATAAGGGGATGAACAAGAAGAAATAAGCGTAAGAATCACATAAATTAACGGGAAATGTGCTTCAGCATCTTGGAAGCAAGAAATATCTACAGGGGTCCTACATGAGGCGTAATTAGAAACGTTTGTGAGGTAAGTCTCATTTCTAGAAATTATTTTTGTATCAATTCAGAATAATGTAAGAGAGGGTTTTTTTTTTAAAGTTGTTTTCCTTTTAAAAATTACATTGTAAACTGATGAATATTTTTAAAATCATTTTATTTTCTCGATTGTATGTTTCAGTTCATATGTTGATTTCTTCTTTGCTTAAAGATACCCTAACGCAGAAAATAACAGCTAATACTATGCTGTTTCAAGTGTTTGGGTTTCCATACCTTCTGAGTGAAAGGAGAACCTTAAATGACTCATTTATCCGTATGTATCTCTGTTTGGCCATCTATCAGCCTCATAATATGTGAACCTTTAAATGTAGAACATTTTAACTACTCATTGTTTAAGTTCCAATAACCTTAACACGATGATGTAAAATTTGGAAAATTTATGGGGAGGATTAAATAACTGTAGAAGATTTTGTGGGGGACTGAAGGAAATCATTCCTTAGGTTATTTCAACAGGTGTCATCTGAAATCTGCCAATCCTCCGATCTCAAAATGAACGGATTTTTCTATTTATTTAAAAAATTAATCACATAACCAGAACTAACGAACATAAAATTGTTTTAAAATGTACAGTCATATTTAGGTTCCTAAAATTTACAGGAAAGTTTAACCCATCTTTGTGAAATTTGTGATTTTCGCAAAGTAATTAAACCAGTTCGTCAAACAGATTTTTCAAAAAAAAAAAAAAAAAAAAAAAAAAAAAATTGACAGAGAATTACATTAGTCAGATAATCTGTGTATCGGGGATTTTTTTATTTAAACTAAGACTTAGTCCAATTTATTTCAGCTGTTTCTTTGTGGCTAATTT